>PVIA01011243.1:0-45899 GCA_004024845.1 Tonatia bakeri
TTCACACCAGCTGACGAAAGAACACACCACCACCCATAAAAGGGTCTTACCAAAAAGGGTCCAGCCTGAATCTGACCCTGCCTCTCGCTCCAAACACCACGTTACAGGAAACACAGAGGGCAGAGGGTGGTATTCAGGGACAGACACAGCTGGCAAAGTCCAGGAGCGGGGGCAGACACCGCCACAGAACTAACAACCTGGCTCTCCGACCATCTGCGAGGAGCGAAAGGGAAATGGAGGGGAAACTGAGAGTTTAAGAGAAACTGAAAACGCTTATCTGAAAACTTTATTTGGATACTAATTAACCGAAAGAGCTAAAAAAATATTTAAGACACACTGTAAATGTAAACACTGAAATAGTCAAAATTAGGAAACGTTTTACGTGTTACAAAGGTTTTGCAGTTATGTTTTCTTGAAGTTCTTATCCTTTGGAGATACACACTGTCTTAGCTCCGGCTGCCACGACAGATGGAGAAGCCCCAGCAATACACACTCATCTTCTCTCCCGGCCTCTTGGCTGGTGGTGCGGTCTCCCTCCCGGCTCGGAGACGGCCTCTGCCTCTCTCCACGTGCCTGTCTGGCCTTTCCTCGGTGCGCACCAGGTGCATCAGGCCACTGATTCTACCACGAGGGCCCCGCCCTCCAGACCTAATCTAATTCCGATCACCTCCAAAAGGCTCCACCTCGAACGTCATCACATTGGGGTTAGGGCTTTGACATGCAAGTGGGGGGTGGAGACAAACATCCAATCCACCACACATACATTTATGGATCAATCACATGATGCCTGATATTTTCTTCAAAATAATAAAGGATTAGAGGGAACGGGGAATATAGAAAGGCAAGATTGGCCAATTCACCCCATTGCTGAAGTTGGGTGATAGGTTTATAAGGTTTCTTCATACTATTGTCTATTTTTATACATAGTTGCAAGTTTCCATAATAAAAAGTTTGATACAACTCTCCCATTTCTCTTACCCTTTCCCTTGTTCCATAGCACTTACCACATATTATATAATTTACCGTTTATGTATATTGTATATTTCCTCTTGCTGGGATAGAAAGTAAGCTCTCAGAGGGCTGGGGTCTTTGTTCACAAATGCACCCCAAGCACCTCCGACAGCGCCCGCAGGGACCAGATGCCGCGCTCACGTTCACGGACTGGTGAACCCAGCCCGACGCCCTCGTGTTCCACGTCAGACAACCCAGGGCCCCAAGGACGGGACACTCTGCGGCAGAAGTGACGACGGCCCTGGGTGTCAGAACACGGACTCCACTCGAGATCCCACCGAACATTTCTAGTGCGGCTGCTTCGTGCTTAGGCTGCTGAACTACAGGAAGTGATACTTTTATCTTCCTAACTCCATAGGAAACGCTTTCTCTGAGCGCTAATTTTAGGGAAAACGCCCTCTCCGTGTGAGCGGAGGGTGTCTGACACCCAAGGACTTGCTGGAGCTGTGAAGAGGGGGGCCAGCCGCCTTGACGCAGCAGCTCGCTGCGCCACCCGGCACTGAGGGGCCTGGTCAGGCGCAGCCCTCACCTTCAGAATGGCCTCAAGGGCCCCTCCTGTCGTCTGGCTGGGTGCTCAGAAACTTTCTAATGCATCCGGCCAAAATAAAAATGCCATATGTGGTGAGCTACAGATTTAGTAAAAATTACTACCCAAAGGGGTAACTGTTAGTTAGTTCTAAGGTTCCACCTAAAATTTTAGCTCTGGGATTGATGGCATGACCTCTAACTACTAAACAGATCTATCAAAAATAAGAAAAATGTCCACATATATATAGCTGGTGAAGCCAAGGTCTAATCCCACTGTCAGTTTCTCTGCAATTTCTCCCCTCACTTTTCTAAAAATGTAATAAACAGGGGCCTAAAACAATATTGAGAAAGGAATCACCATGTAACAATGTGCAAGAAGCCAAAGGAAGGCATTTATTTCCCTGGGGAGAAAACAGAGAACTGCAGAAAAGGCTCATCTCTTTTCTAAGGGGTCACCCCACCTTGCATCAACTCCTGGAGCCCAACTTCCAGATGCCAAGGAAGAATTCCCTCGGTCAGGAGGAGAGGGAGGACAAGCCTCCAGACCCAAGACACTTACAGGGTGCTGGCTGATGTGCACCTGGCTGCCAGTGCAGACACTGTGCTTTGGGGAGAAAGAGGCCCCCAAAATCACCAGGGGTGCGCTTCCCGACACCCAGAACCTGTGAACGGGACTTGGGGAAAGAGCCTTGGTAGATGTAATTTAATTAAGTTCAGGATCTCAGATTAGATCATTGCAGATCATCTGGATGGGCTCTGAATGTCTAATAAAAGACAGAAGAGAGAACACAGGGAAAGAGAAGGCCTTGAGAAGCCGCGGCAGAAGTCAGAGTGGCAGGGCTGAGAGCCCAGGAACGCCAAGGATTTCTGGGCACTGGAAGAGGCAGGAAGGATTCCCCCTAGGGCCCTGGGAGAGAACACGGCCCTGGTGACACCTTGGTTTTCAACTTCTGGTCTCCAGAACTACGAGAAAATATAACTCTGTTGCTTTAAGCCATCCAGTTTCTGATCATTTGTTATAGAAGCCCTCAAAAAAAAAAAAAAACACTAATACATATGGTATAAAATAGAAAAATGGAATGCACATTTTTTTCCTAGTGCTGTTCCAATTCATCTTCTAGACATGTTTTTTGGCTCTATCTCTTAAGTGTCAAAGTAAACACAGATGGACAGGTAATTCTGAAGAGGTCCAATCACCAGGAAACACAAAAAGAATCTCACTAATCATCAGTATGTGCACGCTGGAACAATTACGATGACCTTCAGCTAGAAAAAGAGTTCTAAGATATGATATCAAAAGCACAATCCATAAGAGAAAAAAATTGATAATTAGACTTCATCAAAATTAAAAATGTTTTAAAGCTACCATTAAGAAAATTTTAAAACCAAAGATTAAGAGAAAATATTTGCAAATCATCTATCTGGATAAAGAAAATGTGCCCAGAAAATATAATGAACTCTTTACAACTCAATGATAATCTAATTTAAAAACAGGCAAAAAATCTGAATAAATATTTCACTAAAGAAGATACACGAGGGTTAAGAAGAACACGCAAAGATGTTCATCACTCATCACCAGGGTGCAGATTAAAACCAGAGTCAGGCGCCCCTCCACGCGCACCAGGGTGACCGCAGTGAAAAAGACGGACAAGTTCAGCGAGGATCTGGGTAAGTCAGAACCCTCACACACTGTTGACTGGAGTGTTAAGCAGTACGCCCACTTTGGAGGGCAATCTGACAGCTTCTTAGGAAGTCAGCTAATCATACAACATAGCAATTCTGCTCCGAAGAATCTTTCCATGGAAAATGAAAACATAAGTCCACAGAAAGACACACATGCAAATGTTCATCAGCCAAAAACTGGAAACAATTAAAATGTCCATCACTGGTGAGCGGATAAACAAGATGTGGTTCATCACGCGATGAAACACTATTCAGCAATAAACAGGGAACAGATAACATTAAATGATGCAACATGGATGAACCCCAACAACAGTGCCGTGTGAAAGCAGCCAGACACCACGAGTGCGTATTACATGATTTTATTTCTGCAAAATGTCTAGAAAACACAAGTTTACGGAGACAGAAAGCTGACTGGTGGCCGCCGGTGCCCGGAGGTGGGAGCGGGGACTAACTGCTCAGCAGGGCCAGGGAACTTCTGGGGTGATGGGAGGGCTCTAAACCTGACTACGGGGAGGGCTGTTCAACTCTGAAAGTAAACTCATAGCCGAAGGGCTGTACATTTAGAGTGGATAAATTTTATAGTATAAAGATGAAAGCTTGATAAACCTGTTTTTAAAAACTGAGAGTCTTTTTCCCCATCCATCAGACTGGAAAAAAACTTTTCAACAACTCCGACCCAGTGCAGTAAACGTAACCTGGAGCACTGCTTTCTCCAATGGTGATTTGGAAGCGGTTTTCAAAAGTTAAACTGCTCCCACTTTCTGACCCAGCAATTGCATTCCTAGGTCCCATTCTTTATCATAAAAAAAATGTGTTCCTGTTTTACTGATGCATCTGTTAAGGTTTAGAGTTGAGTTTGGAAAAGTTACAGATATATTTTCATCAAGGCTGCATCCCAATGCCAGGGTTGACGGTGGCCCAATCTAAATGCCCACCTCAGGGGCTGAATCAGTGACCCGAGGATGTCCTGGCTTGGTCGTGGTTGTTTCTACGGACCTGTAGTAAAGCAAGTGCCCCTGAACACAGCTCAGAGGTCCGTCTCAGAGAACGGAGTCCTTAGCATACTAGTTAACTTTATTTCTTTCACTGCATTCACATACATTTCTTCGGTCAGAAACTCTAATCAGAAAATGCTCCAGTATCAAAAACAGAACAAAATCAAGCATATAGCAGTTTGCCTAAAAGCAAGTCTGAGTGATAAGAATTCACACTCTCCAAGCATTTTCTACAAAGCGGTCTTGTCTTGAATAAAAGCGTGTATTTAAATAACTGTATGCCATCAAAAGCTTCTAACTTACAGAAGCATCAAACCACACACAGCACTGCTGACCGACTGAGCAGCCCCTCTGTGCAAGCGGGGCTCCCGGTGCCGGAGACGCAGCAGTGAGCAGAACAGACAAAGTTCCTGAGGTTCTGAACCCCACACTCCACACTGCAGGCCTCCTGGGGTAGAACAACAATAAACCAAGAAAAAACAAGTATTTACGTCAGGAGGTGCTGAGCCAAGAAGACTGAAAAAGTCAAAGCGAGGCTGAACAGTAAGTGGAGTGAAGGGGCGACACCGGAGCAGCCACCAGAGGAGGAAGGGACCTACTGAGGCCCAGCAGAGCCGGGCCAGCCCTGCTGGGACAGGGCCACAGCCAGGAAGCCAGTGCTGGGGGGGTGGGGGGCTGCACACCAGGGAGGGTCTTGCAGCCCACGGAAGATTATGCTTGGAAGGTGGCCAGTCCCTGGAGGGGTCTGAGCAGAGAACGGACATGCTGTGGCTTCTCCTCCAGAGGGGTCACCCTAACCCCACAGGGAACCAGCTTCAAGGGGCTAAAGCAGAAACAGGGAGGCTGGCTGCCGGCCACTGGAGTGGTGCCGGGAGAGAGGAACAGTGGCCTGCGTTTGGAGGAGCAGCGGCAAAGGTGGGGAGAAGTGGGGAATTCTAAGCAAATGTCAGAAATAAGAGGGTATTTGCCAACAGACTGAGCGTCAGCTTCGAGAGAAAGAGAGGAGTCAGGAATGACTCCAAGCTCATCAATTTTTAATTTAAAAACCAAATATTCTCCGAGCCTAAAATACTGTGAATACACTGAAAATGTACGTTAGGAGTGGTTACAGAAGAAAGACGTGATCAGGAAAGAAGAAAGGACAGACAGATGGGAAGGCGAGATGAGGGGGGGAAGCCCCGGAGCCTCTGGGGCCAACACACTGAGAGACCATTCGGACAGAGGTGTGTCTGCAATTCAGGGATTCAGAACAGGCCTCCCCAACACGTGCCATCTTGGCTTGTGCATCATTTTGACGGGAAGGCAGCAGAGACCCTGTGGGTTCAAAGGGAACTTACCTCCCCCTTCATTTAAATTAGGGGCCTTGCACATAATAAGACTTATCGCCAGAAATAACTTTTTTCGACCCATTCATAGAGCAGGCCAAGCTTCTAGTTAACAGACAGCTACTCTTCTTACCACCCGCAATGACCCTCCTCCCCTCTGCAGCCTCCCCTCTAAAGGTGAGGGGCCTGACCTCACCTTTAGCTCGGAATGTCGCTCCTTCCCCAGGTCTGGCCCTGGTCCTCTCCTGGTATGTATGTGGGGTTCCCATCCACATGTATGTGGGGTTCCCATTCATATGTATGATTAAATTCAGTTATTTTCTCTAGTTACTGTGTCCCACGTCTACTGATTTTCAGACCAGCCACAAGACCCTGGAAGGGGCGAGAAGGAGTTCTTCTACCCCGAGAGCACTTAAAGCCACACAGTCTTTCCCTCCAGCCCCAGTCTGCCATCGGGATCTGAGGTCACGGGGAGAGAGCAGAGGGAACGGAAACGGAACATCTGCGAGTGGTCCCTCGTGAGACCACACATACAAAACTGTGCAATTCACATGAAAAGACACTGTCAACTGGCAAAACATTTTTTAGACAAGAAAATTCTTCAGCAAGTCACCTGCATTTCCCATAAAAGATGACGACTCAGCCCTTCCCACCTCACTGGCAGACCATCAGCCGGATCCTTCCCGGGAAAGGTCGGCTTGGCTGAGGGTCCGCCGTGCGGGATTGCTCAGAGAGTCATCAGCTCTTTTAAGAAAATCAGACGCTGGACTTTCATCTGCAGAAACCAATGCTTCTTCACTAGAAGCTCTTCAGAAACACATCTTGCACACCGGGTATGTGAACTGAAGTTCAAACAGACAAGGAAGCTTTTCACTTCTAAATGATCAGTCCAAATCACCCTCAAGTCGGGTAATACCCTAAAGACATGGGTTGCCAGACTGTGCACCTGGGTGACTCAGGGTACCAGCAAGCCCCCCAGATGCCACAGGAGATGGTTTAAATGAGAGGAAACAGCAATGCTAGGGATGCAGAGAATCTTACTTCAGGCATTCGGTTTCAAAATTAGATCACGGTACACTCTTTTCAATGACGTACCGTCGTCACAAAACAGGGTGGTTGCTGTGATAAAAGTACCACACACAAAAAAAGGAACCACACAGGGTAGCAGTGTGCAACGTGACTCCCAGGGCAGAGAAGTTATGCAGTGCAGCCATCCCATGAGTATGTTACTGTGGTTATCTAAGGATGAAATAAACACTTTTCTTTCCATTTCTGTGTATTATCTTTTTCAGACAGCAATTGTTAGTACACAATACTTAATAAAATTATTTGGACCTAACTACTTAATAAATGAAATTATTAGGTATTCTTCTTGGCCAAGAAGTGCCAGGACAAAATCGCTGAGACACTAAAGCCATCGAGAACAGAGAAAGTCTGGGCTTTCTCCTCAGCGGCCACCAGTTTCTGCGCATCGACCCCTCTTCCGAGTGCTCCACGGCATTCGTGCTTTTCAATCCAGACCCCCGTCGGACTGGCGCTGCCACGGGCCCAAGTTCACAGATGAGAACGAGAGCATGGAACTCCCCAGGTCACACACGTGAGACCTAACTGTTTTGAACCAGACCCAGGCAGAAATGACATACAGAGCTTGGAGGGGGTGCCTTCAGCCCCTGCCCTCCAAGTCTGCTCCACGGACAGTGAGGTTTCCTACGGAGAGCGGCTTCTCCCACTTCTCAACTGCTAGTCTGCTACGGACTTACAAATCCAATATGGACCCAGACGTGCACTTATGTGCATTGATTTTTTTTAAAGATATTATAAGTTACTTTTCTGGTAATGAAACCGAGACAGTGGTTAAATCACAAGCACCGCACTGTCAGGATTGGTGCAAAACTGTGACAGGCAAATTTGAAAACTTTAACCTGCAAGGAGGAAAAAACATAAACTCTAACCAAGTACAAAGCATTACAGACCTGCTCATTTCTGTTACCTTTTTTCTCCCTTCCAAAATTTATATCAGATCTGGAACCCCAAAAATGGAGATTCAGAAAAATGAGAGAGGCAACATAAAATGTGACAGGGGAAACAGACCCTTTGGACAGAGCGTTGTGATTTTTCAGAAACTATACAATCCCGTATCAATACAATGTGCTATTCTAGGCACGATACCAGCACTGAAAAAAGAAAAGTCACAAATCAGGAATGACAACAACTCTGTCCATGAATGAGATAGCTGGAAAAGGAACATATCTTTCTTAATATAACCTTGGATCAGAAACCTAAGACTTTATTCTCAAGCAGAAAATTGACCCAGTGGTTGAAAAACAAATCTAAGCTACAACTTAAATTTGGATCAAATGGACCTGCTGGATTTGTTTCAGTTTCACCATGCATTTTTCATGATTAATAAATTATATTATAGGTGTTCAAACTGCTATGAGTAGGTAACCCATCACCCAGTGTCCTCGGGTTATTAGGACAGCCACGGTTCACCCAGCACCCGTGGCAGACACCTTTCGGATGCCGAATCCTGCAGCGACCAGCTCAGCTGTCCTCGGGTCTACGCAGAGCCCCTGTGGAAGCAGTTACCGCAGGGGGGACTGGCAGGCAGCAGGGTCTGGAACTTTTCATTATGGACTGAAGGCCATTAAAACTTTTAGGGAGCATCAGAATATTAAAATAATTCAGCAAGGTTTTCAAGCAACAATGAATTCTACATACCCCTAATCTCACGGGACTTTCCGTTCTTCTGGCCACACATAAACAGTTCCAAAATCTGCCTGAACCAGGTACATTCTACGTTCTCTCGGAAAGGTCTACACACAATTCATCTTCACTTAAGCAAAATGTTCTAAATTCTTTGAAAACAAGCATAAACTGCTTTCATCTTAAAATGAACAAGCACAGTCTCATAAGGGCCAGTGGCTAGGCAAGTATTCGAGGGGAGGGAAATGCACTTCTGAAAACAAAAATGCTGCATGCTAAGGGAACTATGTACATAGTGTCAAAACATGTGAAGCCTCTGGATGGGGTTTTTTTAATTTCATTTATTCATTTCTAGAGAGGGAAGGGAGGGAGAAACAGAGAGAGAAACATCAATGCGCAGCTGCTGGGGGCCATGGCCCGCAACCCAGGCATGTGCCCTGACTGGGAATCGAACCTGCGATGCTTTGGTTCGCAGCCTGCGCTCAATCCACTGAGCTACGCCAGCCAGGGCTGGATGGACTTTTTAAAGCAACCTTCCCACTATGCTCTCACTGCTGGGACTGGCCCCGCCCTCCCAGCCCTCCCAGCGCCTGCAGCTGGAGAATGGAACAAGGTAAAGTATGAAGTGAAAGCAGGACAAGTGCCACCAGAGCTTCAGCACCAGAGACTCTAAAGTGTCATTTCAAGGCTGACCTGTGCAGGCAGCCTTTCAAAAAGTTAAAGAATTCTTTAACTTTTACAGGATCTTTCTCACTTTTCACTAACTTCCCCTGAGAGTTTACTGAAGCCACTTTCCCTTCCGAGCTGCATACGAACACCGATACCGTCAGTGCAGACAGAGCTTAGGGGAAAACCTCCAGTGAGATGAGGAGGACACAGGAAAGGAAACAGTCCCTCAGCTACCTGTCATGCACATGTGCGTGACACCAAACATCAGCACAGCTCTGAGACACTGGCTACTGGTCACGGAGAGCACGACAGGGCTTCAGGAACGTCTCCGAACGCACTGACACGGCACGTACTGAAACACGCTGCTCGTCAAAGGCAAGCTCAGGGGCGTGAGGTGTCATCAGGTGCGTGGGTGCCCCTGCGCACAGTGTTTCTGCAGCACCCACAGTGCGCACACCCTCTGGAGAGGAGTTTCAGGGAACCTCCCGTGGAGCCCGCTATGAGCAGGGCACTGGCGCCAATGCCCTGGGGACTCAGAAAGCACCTGGGAATTGGAGGGCCTGAAGGTCGGTGCCACACACCTGTCCCCTCGGATTCAAGGTGCAGTCCTGAGTAAGACTTTCAGTTACAAGTATTCCAGGCCTGGGGCAGAGAAGAAAACAGCAATTGCTGAACCATGCCAGTCTCCACATTTAGATGGAACCGTCCATTTCCGTAAGAAAGTTTACCAACTAAAGCAGCAGCCAACAAACTTTAAATATATCATTTCTCTGGGATCTGACAAGAGGGAGCATACAAGGAGTATGTCCATGAATCAGAAAAAAAGTTAAAATTTAAAAAAAGGAAAAAAGAGAAAGAGATACACAGTCTTCTACGGCCTGGCCGCCCAGATTTTGCTGCGACAATACTTCCTTTCAGAGCAGGAAAGGCCAACTGAAATACCTCTCTGCAAATCGCCTAAATGCCAGCCAACATTTCAACCCATTAGCGTTGTTTAAAGTACTTCATTCTAAAGTTAGAGCTGTAAAGCCGCCAGTCTGGTTGTCTGGAGTGTGCATTCAGGAGCCGGGGCTCGCCTAATCTCTGCGGCCGTATCTGTGAAATGGGTTTCACCACTGTAACAGCAAAAAGGCAGGGGTGGGCCTGGCGGCCCAGGTGACGGACAGAAGGGAAGGATGCGTGTGGCACAATCCTGGCCCGCCATCCGGCTCGGTCCGGGGAGCGGTCCCGCCCGTGCACGGCCCTGACCGACTACCTGCGCCCTTCACATGTAACACTTCACTGAAGTACAAACTCGCGTCTCCTAACAAGAGACACGCACACAAACTTCGTCCACGCTCCCCAGTCTGCGAGCCACGAGGGCCCTCCCCAGGGTCGGGGAGCGGTGTGACCGGGAGGACAACACGACCCCCAACCGGGAAGACGGTCCCCTCGGGTCGCTCGGCCAGGAACCGAGCCCGGGAGCTAGACGGGGGCACAGCAGGGCCCCCATCCTCACCCTCCAGTCGGAGAACGCCCTGCCCCGAGTGCTGTCAGAGTGCAAGGAAACGGCCCGGGACGACGTCTCCCGCAGGGTCGGAGGTCGCCTGCGGGGACCCCGCCGCAGCCGCCGCCCCGGCCACACCTCCATCCAGGAAGCGGCCGGGGCCTCAGAACCGGGGTCAAGGGGCCGGCGAACAGGGGCCGGGCTGCCTGCAACGGCCGCCGCCCCCTCCCGCGCCGACAGGCACTCACAGGTGACGATAGGCTTGTTCTCCATGGTGTAGATCACCGGCTGCAGCGGCTCCTCAGGGGCGTCCATGGGCGTCCGGCGTCACCGGCCCGGCCCTCCGTGCCCCATGGGCAGCCCCGAGGCCGCACCCGGCCAGCCCGAGCCTGAGCGGCACCCCCCGCCGCAACAGCGACGCCTGCCCGGCCACGGGAGGAAGCTCCCTAGCCGGCCGCCTGCAGCTGCCGGCCTCATTCACTTCCGGTACCGGCTCTGCCGCGGTACCCCTTCCGGGACGCGCGTCTTAAAGGGGAGGGCTTCCCGCCCGAGTGAGCGCTGTCCTCCGACAGAAAGGCGGTGCAGCGCACTGAGTGGGAAGGCGGGCCGCGGATGAAAGTGGGCGGTGGCAGCTGCTGGCGTCTGTGCGGAGCTGTAGTGGCTGTACTGCTGGGAGTCGTCCCAAGGACGGGCATCTCCCTTGGGCGGACAGGGCACCTGACCTCCGGGAGCAAAGGGGATACCGCGGGGCTCCCACAACATCCTACCTTCTGGAGTGTACGGCGCCCGGGGTGGGCGCACGTGGTCTCGAGGGCCCCCTCCACCGCCCGGCCCGACCCACACCTGGTGACGCCGGCGGGTCCCGTCTGAGCCTTCCCAGCCCAGTGCACGCAGATTCCCCAGGCGGCAGCCACGGGAGTGGGGGTCACTGACAGCATGTGGACAGGGACATGACCCCAGGGGCCAATGACAAGGACGCGTGGACTCGGGGACGACCCTGGCTGGGGGTGAAGGGAAGGTGTCACTAGCAATGACGTGTGGACACAGGCAGTTTCTCATCGTGTGGGCCTGTGGATAGCCCGGCCTTGTTATTTTTACCCTGCACTGGAGGCCTGGGGCGGAATCCGTTGAGACACGGGATTAATTCCTTCCACTGAGCTGAATGGCAGTTAGCTCTTGCAAAACCCTCTGTCTTGTGTTTTCTTGTTGCACTGGTCTTATGAAGTAATTTTGGCACAAAGTAGAACAAGATCACTATCTTCTCACTACAGCCACAAACCCTACAGCACCCCAGTGTTCCCTCCAGCCTCACCTCCAAGGCCAACTTGCCACAGAGCCTTCCAGCTCATTGGAATGAACCACCTCTCTCTGAATTTTCACAGCGTATTGACTCCACTCCTGTTAGCCCTCCTTTCCTGTGTCCCTGACACTGTAAACGTTTTGACTTTAGGGATGTGCCTTTTACTTGTGTCTCCAGCCTGCATGCACCCTTCCCAACCCAGTGACACAGTGCCTTCGTGGAGTAGGCAACGATACACATTTTGGGAATGCCACAGAATGGAACCTTACTTTCAACTGCATTTAAGTTTCTTGTGTAAGGAAAGTACACCTAGGGTAACTTTTGCAAATGTAATAAAGTAAATGTATACGTGAAATAGGTGAGTGTGAACACAGCTGCCAAGTGTGTGGGGGTAGTGCAGCACCGTGCACCATAGCTGGGTGGGAAGGCAAAGGTCAGAGCTGGGGTGGCTGGAACCCAAGAGGCAGGCAGAGCACTGGGCTAGGCGGGGGTGGAGAGCCAGTGTCTGTGTGGGGGTCTCTGTAAGTCCTTGGCTTTTGCTGGGCTCAGAATGTAGGATGAGCCTCCATGTGGCTTACCAGGAAGAGGCTGTTACAGATTTGAGAACGGCAGGAAGGCTAGAGGTCACACAGGGCTACAGAGAAGACCTCACTGATACCTCATGAACACCCAGTTCAACGGGGGGCCTCCACTGTGACATTTCTGTCACACATTTTTTCTTGGGATTTTTTAAAAATATAAAAACTTGCAGGTTCGATTCCCAGTCAGGGCACATGCCTAGGTTGCAGGCCATGTCCCCCAGCAACCGCACATTGATGTTTCTCTCTCTCTCTCTCTCTCTCCCCCTCTCCCTTCCCTCTCTAAAAATAAATAAATAAAATCTTTAAAAAATATATATATATAAAAACTGCCCTAGCCAGCTGGCTCAGTTGGTTGAAATGTTGTCCTGTACACCAAACGCTTGCAGGTTCTGTTCCACATCAGGGCATACCCAGGTTATAGGTTCAATCCCCAGGCCGGGCAATCAGTTGATGTTTCTCTCTCACACTGATGTCTCTCTCTCTCTCCCCTCTTCCTTACTCCCTCTCTAAAAATCGATAAAAACATATCCTTGGGTGAGGACTAAATATATTTTTATATAAACTATTCTTAGCTCAAAGGCCATACAAAAACAGGCCATGGCCAAGAGTGTTCTGTGAACCATCTCTAACCCCTGCCCTAAAATAAGGCCTACGCTAGACCTACCTTAAGGAAACGTGAAGCAAAGCCTTGCCAAGATTGGCGAGAGAGATGTGCACATTGGATCCTGCCAAGTAGGGGAACCTAGGACATTACTCAGATCCAGCCCAACAAAGAATAAAGCCAACCCTATCCAAGGTCAAGGTGATAAAGACAACAATTGAACTGCGAACTACCACAAATGTCAGGACTCTTCTGTGGAAGATGATCCAGAGTCGCTACAACTTAAAATTTACCAATGTCCCATATACACCAAAAGATGTACTAGACATGCAAAAACCAGAAAGTAGAAATCACAGTCAAGAAAAAAAGTAGTCAGCCGTGGCTGCTGTAGCTCAGTGGGCTGAGCACAGGCCTGTGAACCAAAGCACTGCTGGTTCGATTCCCAGTCAGGGCACATGCCTGGGTTGCAGGCCAGGTCCCCAGTAAGGGGTGTGTCAGAGGCAACCACACACTGATGTTTCTCTCCCTCTCTTCCTCCCTCCCCCTCTCTCTAAAAATAAATAAATAAGATCTTTAAAAAAAAACTAGTCAATAGAAACCACCTCCCAGATAGTCCAGATATTGTATTTACAGATAAAGATTATAAAGCAGCTATAATATATATTTATATACCCAAAGAATTAAATGAAAATATGGTTTTGATCAGTAAAGAGAAAGGGACTCACCGCAAAGCTGATAGCAAGTATAAAAAAGGGTGGAAATTCTAGAACTGAAAAGTACAACTGAAATGAAAATTTTACCGCATTGGCTTAATAGCCTATTGGAAATTGAAGGAATGGGTGATCCTAAAAACAGATCAATACAAATTATTCAATCTGGAGAAGAGAAAAAGGATTGAAGAAAAGAGAACAGAGTCTTAGAGATCTCTGGGACAATACAAAGGGCCCTAACACCATGTCATAAGTGTCTCAGAAACAGAAAAGACTTAAAATAGGGCAGATACTTTATTTGAAAAAATAATGGCAAATATCCACAAATCCATGAAAAAGATCAATATATAGGTCAAGAAACCCAGCAAAACCAGAATTCATACAAAGAAAAACAAAGGCACCTCCCAGACAAACTGTTGAGAACTGTGAAGAGGAAATTGTGACAGCAGCCCACCGGAAAGACACAGTACATTCAGGGGAACAATGGTAAGAATTCCCATCGTCACCCCATTGGTCACAATGAAACCAGAAAACAAGGGTATAAACCAGTAAAGTGCTGAGTGTTAAAAACTCACCCACAACTCTGTATCCAGAAAAAATACCCTAAAAACTAAGGGCAGATAAAGATACTTTCAGGTAAAGTCGGGAGAATCTGTGGCCAGCAGGCAGGTACGAGAAATGCTAAAGGATGTTCTCCAGGGCGGAAGGAGAAGTGGACGTATAGGAGGAAAGGTCAGCCTCGCAAGCAGTCAGCAAGGTGGTAAATGTCGTTGTTATGCTTTTTTCTTCCCAAAATTTCCCCTGGAGACACATACACCTAATAAGTTTGTGTGATGGTTTAACAATGTATGTATAAGACGTAGCAGTGATGGTACCAAGGACCGGGTGCACGGAGGACTCGCACCTTTGCAGTCTGCAAGTGGGGGATTTCGGGTGAGGAGTGAGGAGTGGGTGCTGAGAAGGCTCTCATGCGCGGAGAGAAGACTGGAGTAATATAGTAGCAGCTGGAAATAGAATTTGATATAAAGATATCCATCCCTAGAGGAAAACTCCAAAAAAAAATTTTTTTTTAAGGGTTTGGCTAAGACACAGTAGAAGTAAGATGGGAAAAATATAAAACATTTAATTAATCCAAAGGAAGGCAGGAAAGGAACGGTGGATGAAGAAACAGCAGAGCGGACCACACAGATGGCCCGTTGTCACATGGAAAGAGGCTCAGCGACCAGTAGGTGCCAAGGAAGTGCAAATTAAAGTGACAACATCTCACTTCGAGTCTCCTCACACAGCTAACGTAGTTTGTTTTTTAAAAACCTGACAGCGGCAAATGTAGCCTCCCAGCCCAGGTCCGCAGGTCATGGGTCCGTTCCCACAGAGACGTTGTCCAGCACCTCTGAGGAAACAGTCACACAGCTGTTCCTCAGTGGCGACTCAGACCCCGTGTCCTCGGTGGCGGCCCAGGGGGCCGGCTCTGGAGGGGAGGAAGTGTTTCCCTTCGGGAGGGAGCCGAGGGCAGGGCAGAGCTCTCCCACGGGGTTTTAGGCAACTCCCGGGCTCAGGGCCAGTAAGAGGGCTCCTGGGCTGTTGGCTCTCTGAGCAGAACTATCCTGTTCTTTTCTCACATGAGAATTTAGAAACTGCTTGAATTCAGCACAAATACTGCCTTAGCAATTCCTTTTAATCATGGGGGAAATGGTCGTATCACTATTAATCGATGTCCATTCTTTTCTCAGATTCTTTTGTCCCGAGGCAGCATTTGTTGTTCTTTAAAGGTTGCCGGAACCCGAGGCCAGATGGCCTTTCCTGGTAGCCCATTACATTATGTCCAGGCTGCAAAGAGCCTCTTCAATTATGTATTGGGATGCAGCCGGTGCTGGGCCTGCTCTGTCCCGCTGCTCAGGACCTCTCCACCGGGCCGGCGAGCCACCCCCAGCACGTTGTTCAGAATGGCCCAGGCCTAGAAGCAACCCAGATGTCCTTTGACGGGTGACTAGTTAGACGCACTGCGGTCCACCCACGCCACGGAACAGAACTCTACACCGCAATCAAAAGGACTGAGCTATTCATGCGCATGACGACCTGGGTGAGTCTTGAGAGAATGATGCTGAATGCAAAACGTCCAGCCTCAGACAGCCGCCTAGTGTGTGAGTCCGTTTACAGAACACTCCTGAAGTGACCTTTGTAGCAGTGGAGAACAGGTTAGCGGTTCCCAAGGGTTAAGGAGGGGCGTAGGGTGTCTATAAACGGCAACACGGAGAACCTTCATGGGGACCCTGATCGTGTCCATACCTTGGATGTGATACTGGACTGGAGTTGGGCAAGACGTCACCCCTGGCGGAATCCGGGATCCCTCTTACTACCGCCCATGAACCTACATTATATCAAAATAAAAGTTTCATTAAAAAAAACCAACTGACTTTAAAGTAGTAGCATGTGAGTCTCCAAAGAATCCACCAGGTAACCTGCGTGTCGCTGCCTCTCTGTTTAAGCACCTCACTCCCCCACCCAGGGGCAGCACAGTGCTGGGCCCCTGCATCAAAGGCCGTCTCCCTGTGCATTTAACGTGTACATCTAACCAAGCTTTCCGAAATCAATGTCTTCGGACAGGCCAATAATCCACAAAGGAAATAGAATAAGTAACAATTATGTACAGAAATCATCTGCCTCATGAGTAATCAAGGAAATGCCATATAAACTCTTTCCCTACAATTATCAAAAACTGGGAGACAAAACAAGAGACACGCTAAGGAAGGGGAGGGCGCGGTAACCCGCAGAGCAGCAGGCTGGCGGGCACCTCGGGAGGCTCTCTGAGGTGCCACCTTTTTAAAAGACAGTGACACCTTTTGCCCTTTGATCCAGAGACTAGACTTCTAGAGCTCTTTAAGGAATCTTTCCCAAAGCTTTATGGATTAAAAACACATCTTGCAGCATCATTTGCAGCATCAGCTAAAAATTCCAAATGACCTAAAATAAATATCCATTTCAGAAATACCTATAATGTTACTTAAGAAAGTCGATCCCTGGATCATAAAACGTCCTGCCTGGCAGTGACAATGATCACTGCCGCCATGGTTTTTCTGTCATTATTGGAGTGGCCACCTTGGCGGAAGTTTGCCAGAGAGAGAGAGGAATCCACCACTGCCCAGCCAGGAGACCCGTGACAGCAGAGAACCAAACGGGTCAGAATTTAGGCGTTAGCAAGGGAGAAAACAACGGGCGGCACCTGCCTGCAATCTCCTCTGAATCCGGGACCTCCCTGGACCTCTGGTTTAAAGGAAGGGAGCATTTTAACAGGAATAAACATGGAAAAGAAGGTGAAAGGTGATAGATATGATTGCGACCACATAAAAGCAAAAACTCAGAAGAGATGGGAAGGAATGCACCAACATGCTGGCAGCGACTGCCTGGGGCTGCAGGGGACCAAGTCCCTCTGCATTCCACCGCTCTGTGCTCTTCACCGATCTGCAGCAGGAGCCGACTGTCCACAGCAGGGTGCATGCACACTGTGGTCAGGCGGCCAACGCTGAGCCACTGAGCGGGGTGTGTGGATTTGGAAGTACTTCTCCCTTCTCCAGAGTCTCAACTCTCTCATCCGAAAGCAGGGCTCATTAGAGAGCGTTCCCTGCAAACCGTGTATCCCACGCAGCCAAGCCCCACAAGATTCCTGTCTCCATTTCACAGAGGGGAAGTGGAGGCACAAACCTCTACAGGGGAGCAGAGCCCAGGGCTCAGCCACACGGGGACACGGTGAGCTCCTTGCTCATGACAACTTGAAGCCAACAAGAGGTGAAGGGCACAGTGAGAACGCAACCCGGGCCCCAGGCCCACGAGTCCTCAGCACGGTTAACTGTGGAGGTCTTTGCGTGTTAGTCTCATACAGAGCCCGCTCTCCACATTTACTCGTATGGAAACGATGTCCTCTTCCCAGGTTCGATTCTGCATTGTGTGACTTAAATTATTAGCAATGATGAAATCAAACCTGGCACCATAGAGGGCCTTTCTGGACATTCTGTTCAATGTTCCTATTTCTAGCTCAGTTGCCTTTTCCTTGGCTTTCTGACAGCCTGGATTCTTGCTCTCCCCTTTCAAGCTGAGGTTCTCCTCCAAGAAGCCTGTCCGCGTCCAAGGCTCCTGTCCCTCACTGGTATCCCTCCTCAGTGGGGGTGGGAGGCAGCGGGCAGGGGTGACCACACTGCTATAGATCCTCATCTGTCCTCACACACCTTTTCAGGCTGTTCGCAAGCCCAAGGAGCCACACCCTGCCCTGGTGGTAGAAGCCAGCCTGGCTTAGCTTTCGGACGCAGGGCCCACGCCTCTTGTGCCAGCCCCTGGCACGTCTAATATTAGGATGACAGGAGCAGGGAGAGGAGAGGTGAAGGGAAGGCCAAGTTAAGGGCTGGGCTGCCCAAAATGCCAACTTCAAGGGCACCAAATCTTCATTGGAGCAGGTAGGAAGGGTGGTGTCAGCTCATCCAGATATCCACTCATCTCTTCCGACCCAAGCCGCACAATGTAAGGTCACCCGGTCACACTGGCCTGCGGGTACGCACAGACTCCAGCAGACACATGGGGTGCCTGGGCCACGTGCCCTCAGCTCACTCCGATTGAACTGTCGTGGGGCAGCCCAGGCACTCTGGGACTTTCAGGGGTTCCCCTTTCCTGCCTGAGGCCAGGGACCTTCTCCAAGGATGCAGAGCAGGCTGAGCCGTGCCAGGGAATTGGCACCACCAGGTCCTTCCCCACCCAGTGGGCAGATCAATCTGCCAAGCTCCCTGTGCTCCAAGTGCATCGTGCACAGCTGCTGAGCAGGCCCAGCAGGGCTGAGCCCACAGGGACAACCAGCAATGACAGGCACTGTCGTGGCGCCTTGTCCTTCCCTCCTCACCCTCCCCACTCCCTTCCTCCCCTCTCCAGGGCCACCTGCAAATAAACCACCTGCACCCCCGACCTTGAGTCCTTGCTCAGAGACCACTGTGGTTCTGATGCCCACGCACACTGCCCAGCCTCCACCCAAGAGGGCCACCCACGGTGGCCCAACTGTGCCTAAAACAGATGCATCCTTGGCCTGGTCACTGAAAATCAATGATTCATTTATTATTTTAATGTTTAATGTTTAATATGCTGCTTCAGAACTTGGCTGGCTCAGAACCACCTGTAATAAATGCTTCATTTGGAGCGTTAAGAGTACTTAATAGTTATAAATAGAAAACCCAGGTGCTCCCTGGGTCCCTTCAGGGAGTGTGGGGACAATGTGTGAGGGCCACAGCTTGGAGATGAACTGGGTGGCTGTCCCAGCCAAGCACCCGCAGGCCTCAGCCCTGCTCTGGCGGGGTCTAAAGTCCTCCCTCAAGGGGTCAGCCCACCTGAGCGGTCCTGGCAGAACGGACCAGGAGCTCTAGACCATGGTGACAGAACCTCAGCAGAGCTGAGCGGGCGTGGTTCTGGTGGGAGCCAAAGGCACGCCTCACAGTCCTGGGACGTGGACACATCCACCGGCCCGGAAGCTTCCTGAACCCCATGCTACTGGCGTTCCTTGGAGGCTTCCTTGCACAGGCCTGAGGCTTCATTGCCTCTGTTTCCAGCTCCTCTCCCCTCTCTCGAGAATGGGGGAGGGGGCTGAAAGCTCCAAGTTTCCCATCATGGCTTAGTCTTTCTGGGGACCAAGTCCATCGGGAGCCCACCCAGCATCACCTCATTAGAACAAAGCAGCTCCTGGTGTCCTTATCGCTGAGGAATGGACAAGGGCTTCAGAAGATCTGTGTCCGTCTGTCCATCCAGGAGCAGCGGGCCTGGGAGGGCCGAGCAGACACTTTCTGGATTACAGAACCTCACACCCTGAGGGCAGGGCACCCTCCAAACCCCAGAGAGTCACATGTGGCCCAAGAAGTGGGCCCATCTCCTTCCACACCAACGCCGTCGCTGGTCAAGGGGGCGCTCCTTTCCGGCTGGAAGCAGCAGGAGGGGGTTTGAGCAGAAGAGGACGGTACTTCGTGCCTGCACTGCCATGTTCCAGCACCAAAGGTCACATCCTGAGATGCAGTTTCTCCGTCATGTCCGCGTGGCAGGGTCACAGGGGGCAGCACCACTTCCTCATTTTGTATAAGGGTGGAGGGTCCATCCGATGGCCTTGGACTGGCCCCGTGGGTCAGGTCTCTTACAAAGTCCTGGGCAGGGGACTGACCGCCTAATTAGAGACATCACCAGAATGCTTACCAGGACGTGAGACAATGTAAAGCAGTCTGTGGGGGATCTATGTCCTGGAGGCTTTCTGTTCCTGAACTGACACTGACGACCTGCGGGGGGCTGAATGAACCCTGCGCAGGTATGCAGAAGCACCCTAAGTCCTTTTAAGTCTGAACCCCTGGTGTAAGATCTGAGCCCCTGTCCCTCCATGGCAGGGAGCAGACAGAAGGAGGGCCCCACCCCAAGCTGCTCCCCTGGGGGAGGGTTCAGATTGTACAGTCGTTTTCCAAACAGGCTGGACACACCTGGCCAGAGCCGGCTGTGGCCTCCTCCCATCCATCCCAGCCCCCGTTTAAAGTCTTCAAGGACACCCCCAGGCTCCTGCAGACGCCTCCTGGTTTGGAGTGCTCTGGGTCCCTGGAGTCCCCTCCTCTGACTCCCAAGGCTTCCCCTCACACTCTGGCCCTGAGGAGAGGACAGACCCGAGACAGTATGGGTTCTTGCTTCTCCAGGACGGAGCAATGGCCTCTGGCCACAGGCTTGCACGCCTGTTCTGCAAGACGCACCTTTCTAGAAAGCCATTTGAGGGCCTCACTGGACTCCACGGTGTGATCTTAGGGGGGCAGGCTCAGCTCCACACAGCTGTGGAACCCCTGCAAGCTACATGCACCATCTCCCCCATATGTCACATGTCCCATGTGTTCCACACTCTCTGCCCACTTTCCATAAAACATGCCCTCTGGGGTAACACTCCTGTGGGTGTAGCACTCTCCCCACTCCTGGTGGAGCTGGGGGCCGGATCAAGAGACATCACTGACCCCCCTGAGAAGTCACAGGGCAGTCTGATTTCTTTAGTCTTTGGGGAACACTTCTTTCTCTCCACAAATCCCCCTGCTGTGTGGGTCACCTGGACACCCCAGCGTCCTCTGGCATTGTACCAGGAGGAAACGTGAAAGTGAGAATGGTTCAGGAGCATAGGCTTGTGATTTCACCCCATTTCCTAATGGGGTTGCTCTTAAGTGAGCCCCCTGCTTCCCTCTATTCTTTGGGTGTGCATACATACACGTGCACCGTTGTGTGCACATGCTGGTACATGTGTGTACATGTGTGTATGCATGCACACAGGTGCCTGTGTGTACACATGTGCGCTGTCGGCCCACATGGGTTTGTATGCGTGTGCATGTGTTGGTGCATGCATGTATGCCAGCATGTTTATTCAGGGTATGTGTGTGACCATGCTCCCACATACTTCTCATCACAGCAGGTGACCAGGGGTGGATTCACACATGCCACGCCCCGCCAGTAGGGTCAAAGCAGAGGCAGAGTCTGGGTCAGCAGCGGCAGGCAGGCTTGGTCCATGGCCTGGGCATCCCGGTGTTTGTGGGTCTGAGGGTGAGTTCCACAGCCACCTGTTTTTGCCCAGCGATACTCATGCTCAGACAGGCCAAGAGCACAAGTGAAGCAAAATGGTGCACGTAGGGGTCAAGGGGGTGACCCCACCCTCCCATTCCAACACACTGAGTGCCACCAGGGCCCTTTGGTTTCATCTCCTGTGTCACATCACCCCAAATTTCACACCGATGTGTGTTCATGTGCACATGCATGTCCACATGAATTTATAGACACGTGTGCATGTGCTGGTACATGTAGGCTCTGGATTCAGGGTATATTTTAAAAATAAGTCGCAGGTAGATGTGACGGCCTGTCTGCACCCGGCCTTTCCAGTTCTCAGGGGGGCTGAGTGTGGACCCCATGCAGAGCAGAAGCACATCACCACGGTGGTTCCCAGAGCAGAAGTGAAGCCATGAGTCTTTTAGCTCAGTTTATTTTCCCTCAGACAGACCAGTGCAACCCGGTAATAGCTCTTGGTTCTAACCAGTGTTCTATTCTTTGTAAAAAAAAAAAAAAAGAAAGAAAGAGGAGTCCTTGGTTTTCTCCATAGAATAAATTTTTACCAAAAATAGCTTTTGATGTATATATGCCTACTTTGGAAACCCTTTTGTCCTTGATGGCTTTTAAGACCTGTTTTGGGCAGAGACAGACATGTCACAGACTTTATGCACCAACTGCCTTCCTCCAGACGGTGGCGCCCCTTCTCCAACTCCCCTCGGAAGGCAACCGGTATGAAGAGGGGAGGCTCAGCAGGTGCACGGAGCAGGCAGCCTGCAGCCCGGGAGGACGTGGAGCAGGACGGCCCATGCAGCTGCCAGCCCCTCAGGCCAGTGAGTGCCCAAGGTCCTGTACCTCCCTGGGGAAAAATATCTGTGCAGACTAGAGAGAGACAAAGGAACAGGAGACAGACAGTCACGTTCTCTTATATTGCGGATATTTTATCCCTCTCCCTCACAGCAGCAACTTTAATAAATAAGCATGACGCCTGCAGCATTTTATCTGGAAAACGGCGCCGCTCCGGCGGGCTCACGCACACCAGTGTACAAAGCGATCTTTGCAGAGCATGGTGAACAGTCAGGGTTTGGGGACACAGGCTTTTAAAATCTAAGTCAGCTCCCCCCGCCCCGGCTCCTATAGACCAAAAATACCTCTGTCTCCAACTACAGAAAGGTTGTGAGTAGCAAACCTGTAAAAATGAAGTGTACAAAAGGGACGTCCATAAACACACTTGCACCCTGTAGACGATGCATCACCCTTTGAGACTGGCCAGCGGTCAGCTACGGCAGATTGTCAACAATAGAAAAAGAGCCCAACGTCTGTCACACACACTGGGATTGACGGTTTGTGTGGCTTTCCAAAGAGAGGTTCTCGTTTCCATGGACAGTACTTGCTGATGGTCTTGGTGTTTAATGATTAGTTGGTGGTGCGAAACTTGCTGACGGTCTTTATGATTAAGAAGCCAGCTGAGTTTCCTGGCATGTAGGCAAGTAACATTTGATTGTCGCGACGTAACAGTTCTGAGACAATAAATACAAGCAGATCAGATGCATTTCTTCATTGTATCAAGTAACTCCAGTTTAATACAATTTAGTGCATTTCAGTATCTCATTCACAGTTTGACTTCTGTCCAAATACTTACGCAACGAAAAGTTAAGAAATGAAAAATTTTACGAGAAAAGAAAACTCCAGGTGAACTTGTCATTTACAAAGCTTAAAAATTTAAAGCCATCCAATTGTCCTGGAAAAGAATGCATGGCTGCCGCTGTGGCTGACTGGTGTCAGCTTCTCTGGTACTTCCCGGGTTCCCTGAAATGATCTTGTCCTTGAATTTCCCGAGTGGTTTGTGAGAAGGCCGCCAATCGCACCGAATCAGCTAGTGGCAACCACTTGTGCTAAAACCTAATTCACAGTGTCCACCCCCTCCATCAAGGAGAACACAATGTGACACCTTCTACCCAAACACTGTCCCTGTGTTTTTGCGTCCTGGCCCTAATACGCAAGAATGTGAGACCCGGATGTTCGCATGCACCCCGGCAGCCCCAAGCAGGGTTTGGGACAGAGCCTGGCCCAGGCCCAGTGGGTGGTATGGCCGGGAGTGGGGTTGGAGGGCCCAGGCCTGGGCATTCGGAGAGGCTGGCCTTCGCTTTGTGAGCAAACTGGCTAGACAAAGGGGCAGGCACGGGGGCCAGGGACGTGCTGTGTCCAGAGAGAAGGCAGGCGGGCACGGCAGGCCCAACTCTTCCAGTCCTGAGCCCAGTCACAGGGCAGGAGAGTTGGAAGCCAACTGACACCATTGGACGCTAAGTGCTGCATGCTGGGGGAAGCATGCACTAGTGGCGAGAAGTTCGCAGCCTGAGTTCACGCTCGGGGTTGAACAATTCGGCTGGAAGTCAGCTGGGCTGAAAGATTCTATTTGGCTTATCCTATAGGTGTCTCGGGCAGAGACAAAGCAACATGCAGAGAGTTACTCACTCTTCACCCCAAACCTGACATAATCGTTAGTCACGTGGGCGTGGACGGCCTGGCGACAGCTCTCCCACACATGTGCCCGCACCCGCCGCTTCTCCTCAGACCGACATCACGCGCAGTAACTGGGTTAACGTGAGGCGGGCCCTCCCGCCTCGGTGCACAGGCGGTGACAGGGCCGAGGCAGATTCGGAACTAATCAGTGACCACACCTGCATTACTGTTTGTTTGTTTTTACAAGAATGTGCTGTGTACATTGTTGCTTTGCTATTATTTAGCGGTTTCTATGTTCAGAGCTCATCACTTCAACCAGATCCTGTGCTTCTTGAGCACAGGGACTGCGAAGCACCTCGGATGGGGAGGGCCCTACGTCTAGCATGCTGCCACCCAGTACTGGGCCACCAGTGCTGCTTCTCTGGGTTAAAACTCATCATTGGGGAGAGATTCCAAATGCTCCACCAGGCCTGTTTGGAGAAAAAGAGGGCATACAGAAAGAGAAAAATCTATGACCTGCTGTCCCTCTGGTTGGCCTAGCCTTTCCCCAGCATCTGCTCGCTTGCAAGCAGCGGGCACCGTCACTGCGCACAATATATCACAGTCACCTTAGAAGCCCCCGGAACCCCCCAGAGGGGGCCCAGAGAACTGCAGCCTTCTACCCAGCTAGACACACGGGCTAGGCCCACGAGCCAAACTCCACCCACTGGGCAGGGCCAAGATACTAGGTGGAAGATGACAAAGGACTCAGAACCTGGCACCTGAGAGTGGGGCCTTGCCCTGAGCTGAGAAACATGCAGCCAGTGACCCCCACACACACACCCTCCCCCGCAGGATCAGCGGGCTGGCTCCAGAGGCCCACTGCTGGCAACAGAGCCTGGCCCCGCAGGGAGGGCCAGCACACACCGCTCAGCCCTGGACCGACCGCGAGCAAGTATAGAGGGCACCCCCGAGGCCCGCAGCACCTGCCGGCAGCAGCTCCCAGCACGGCCTGTTCCAACGCTCAGCTGAACTGGACATGACACCACCAGCAACAGATGGAGCTAAGGAGTGTGTGTGAAGGAAGGCAAGGAATGAAGGAAAGCACTAATCTGCAATTTATTAATTTGTAAAAAATTAAAAGTTCCCCTCCCCCTTTTCTTCTGAAGTAAATGAAAGGCAAGATGCACCTTCTCCCCGCCCCCCCCCAAAAAAAAGCCTGAACATTCGTGCTGTAGTTTTTATTGCTCCCAAAGGGCTCAGTGTGCGATACACGAGCTGCTCTGCGTTAAATCAGAAGGAATCACTGAGATTTGAAACCTACACCCTGGTCTTGGTCTCTGTTTACAGAAGAGTGTACCGCTCATTAACTCGATGTAGAACTCACACATTATGTATTAATTTCCAGCAGAAGGAACTTATCTTAGAAACCAGGACTAGTAACTAAGTGGTAAAAGATCTAAATTTGTTGGGGTTTTTTTTCTGTAATGGCTCTGCCTGGGGGTACCCTCCCCCTTCCTCGTCCTGTTCAGAATGTTCTAGGTATTAGTGACGTGGCAAATGACGCCAATGAACACCATAAAACCGGATGAGCAGCACACTGTGTGAAGACAAACCAACTCTAAAGTAGCCACTTGGCCCAGAGGGAGCAGAGGGATGTGCTTTAAGACAGAGGCAAGAACGCCTCTGTCACCAAACCTAAAATTCAGGAGCATGTCATTGTTATGAAGAATTGATGCCGTCCTGATAAATCTTCCCAAAATAGCTACTTAGGGCCAACACATTATTATTTTTCCAATATAGTTTCTAATGTTTTTCATGTCTCTTTCCGCCATTTGTTTTTCTAGAAAATTCAACCCGCCTCTATTCAGAATGCTGGTTACAGTGTATCAGAGAGAACACCCGTTATTTTCTTTCCCTTGCTAAAAAAAGATGAGGGGAATGTCACATTAAAAAACCAACTCGAAAGTGCAAGAAGGAAGCCCAACACAGGCGGTCAGAGTGGAGTGACTGAGCTGAACCCCACTCCCCCACCCGCCCAGCCGCTCCCAGCCTGGCCTCGGTGCATCCAACCTTCACTTTCAGACCAAATGCCTCCCTCTAGGGCCACGCCTAAAGAGGAGACTGAGAGGACAGGCCAAGCACAGGCTGTGGGGACCCTGGGGAGACACTCCGCTGGGCACCTGTGGGTGTGGGCCCCGCCAGGCCGAGGCGCCGCCCACCTGCTCAGAGGCAGGCCCTCCCCAGGGACACTTGTGCCTGCTCAGAGCAGGGAGGGTGACACTGGAGGGAGACAGGCTCACCTCTAGTTTTCATCGGGGCCTTGAGAGCCACTGCAAGACCAACTGTAAAAACAAAATCCCTGAAAGCCAACAAGCTCTGCGCTAGCAGTCTCCAACCGCCTTTAGGAGAGATTGGGTGATGACCTCGCTTTTAAAGAAGCATTCGCAGGTCCTGGGGGCTCTGGGGCAAAGGACTCCTGCCGGCACACTCAGCACCTCTGGGCCCTGGGCTCCCGGTCACGGGGGGAGAGGACACCAGCCCAGCGTGGTCTCCTCCCCAGCACCCAGCAGAGGGACTCAGTCCGAAGGCTGCAGGGAGAAAGGGCCGGAGAAGGTCCGGGTGCAGGAAGAATGCTACATCTCGGCGAGTCCTCAGGCACCTCCTCACAGGGGCACCTCGGCGCAGGGGTGGGCAGTCACCTGCACAGCCCGTGCCTGCCGGCACCCAGTCCCTCTGACACCCCGTGTGCGCTCATTGCCCAGAGAACTCCCTCAGCAGTGCCCTCGCCCCCAGTAGCTCCCCGGCCCCACCATCTGGAAGTGCAGGTGTTGGCTGCCTTGGGAGGCCAGAGACCCCGTGACATTCATTCCCAGGAGCGCTGGGGGGTCCTGAAGAGCATTTGCTGGGGGTGCAGGGGAAGAGCTGAGGGGCCAGGGCGAGTTCCCGAAATCACGGATAAAAGCAAAAAACAGGACCTAACTTTAAGAAGAGAAAGCACTGGAGGCTCTCTCTGCCCGGCAAAGTCCTTGAGAGATGATGCTGGGTGGGACCCGGTGCCCCGGGAGCCACCCCCCAAGAGCGGATGCCACCCCCACCCACCCGCACCATCTCCCTCGGCGAGACAGGCGGGCCCTGCTGCGGGCTGCGGCCGTTTCCATCCGGCAGGCCTTCCGATCTCTTTACTCTTGGCTCAAGTTTATTGGTTAATATTAGTCACCAGTTAATAAGAAAAATAGTTTCTAAGTGTCTTTTTTCCTCTCCGTATGTGTTGTTCTGTTTTTAATTGAGTTAATCGGATACCACCGTCAGGTTACGTGTGTTCAATCACAGCCATTAATTACTCCTTTTTCTTCAATTCTTGGTTTCCGTAGCTGGAGCCTTTTTCTATTTCAGTTACTCCTATTAGTCGGCGGACTCCAAAGGAAGCTTTAAAAGAGGAGAAAGGTGAGGTTAGACAGATGGACTGGGGACATTGTTCCTGGGGGGCCCGTGTGGGGACAGGCAGGCAGCCCCACTCCCGCTCCTCCCTCTGCCCCACACGTGCCCAGGCGGCCTGTCCCCACGGAGCAGGCGGCTTCCGCAGCAGAGTGGCCAGAGCCTGCTCTCTGAGGCCCACGAGGCCCTGCCTGGACCCCGGCTCCTTGCCGCCTCCCAGGGTGCCGTGACCGTCTCCAGGCCTGGGTGCCTCAGCAGGGACAGGGCAGACCCCGGCGCTGAGCTGTGAGATCACTCGCACCCCTTACCTGCCCCGACGAAGCCCAGGAATGTCAGGATCAGGAGGGGAGAGCCACTGGCGAAGACCCCCAGGACGAAGCTGAACAGAGGGGACAGCAGAACCGTGGCCCAGAAGAGGAAGTTCAGGAGCGTCCACGGCCGTCGGGCAGGCTTGAACTGCTCCCCCGGAAACACGCCCTTCTGGTTGTAGGTCTCCTGCAGGGCATCCTGCGAGAGTCCACAAGAAAGGCAGTGTCTTTGCATGCTGTCCTCGTCACGGAGAGACGGCAGTGCTGACAGTGAAACTGGCCCAACCTGTGAAGGGCCACGGGGAGGGGCGAATGGTGCACTGCGGGTGGCAGAGGAGGCCAGCATGGCCTACGCGGAGAACCTAGGCTGCCTGAACCACCAAAACTCGCAAAAACACAAACCCTGTGACCGGGCACGTCTCCCAGGAAAATGATGAAACTGTGCCTGACTCAGGACGGGCACTGCGACCCTGTGACCGACGGGGTGTGCGCATCAGGCCCCTCGTCACCACTCCCTGAGTCTCAAGGGCAGGGGTGCCAGCCACAACCTGCTGGGGGTCCAGCAGCCGGCCGGGGCGTGGTCCTGGCATTGCCCCGTGCCGGCTCTGTCACCACATGAGCTCACTCCACCTCTCCTGCCTGTAGGCGAGTGACAGGAGGGAAGAGCCGGCGAAGACGCAGGGAGAGGACGCCAACAGGGCTTTGTGGGCAGCGGCACGGGATCCGCTCTGCACGCCAAGCGCGAGCTGGCTGAGGAAGGGGACGCCCAGCAGGGCAGATTTCTCCGCGGCCACCGCACAGCACGCGTTGAGAGGAGGTGCGCCGTGACATTTGAGGTGCCGTGGGGTTCCACGTAAGCAAAAAAATATGCATGACCGGGTGTCTTTACGGAACCACAGAGAGTGCGATGTCGTCTGTTCTTATTTTCACTTGATTTTCGACATTCAATTTTCCACAGTTGTGTTTTGTGTTGTATAAAAATGCAGGCGGGGGCCTGACAAACACCCGGCCTCACAGCCTCGTGCAACCTGCAGACGGCTGCCCCCACCGCAGGAGGCCTCGGGTGGTCAGGGCACCCTTGACCTTCAGGTGCACGCACACCCCTTGGGGCTACTGCAAGCCCCTGCCCCGAGTGGCCCCGGCACGTTCCTGCCATGTTCAAGTCCACTGGGCCACCTCCACTCCGACCGCCTGACCCTGAGCGCGTGGGCCCTGCCTCCAGCTCCCTCACCTCCTGAGTGTTTACAGTGGGTGGCCGTCAGGGTGAGCCAGGGCCTGAGACAGCGCCAAGGACAGAAGGCAGGGCCTTTCCACGCCTCCCCCTGCCCTTTCTGAAGTAGGAGCCGAGTTTCAGGTCGCGATCTAGCGTCCACCTGTGCAAGGAATTTCAGGAGGACACGACGCTCGCCCTCGGCACAGGGGGCATCATCGCACATGTTTCAGGTCCGGCGCCGGGCCCACCCCACCTGCAGAAACAATTCTGTGGAGCCCCTTCTCAAATATGACGTCCTTTCTCCTCGTCCCGACTCCCCACCTGAACAAGCGCCTCCTTTCTCTTTCGAACCTCTGCAGAAGATGCTTACTCCGGAAGGTTAGAGAAACTGACACTGCTCAGTTTCGTGTGCTCTGGGCTTGTCCAGATCATGCCCGTCGCCGTTTCCAGCGCCTGTCTCTCCCCGCCCCCAAAGCCGCCCCACGCAGAGGAAGGGCTCCTGGCTCTGTTATCACGGGGCCAGCATGTGCACTACACAAGGTGGGGCAGAAGGTTTCCAGTAGTCAGTACGCAAAACACGGTTCATTCTTGTATCATGTATTAATTGCTGTATATGAACAACCGTAAACCCACTCTGCCCCGACCCAGGTCTGTGATGGTGATTTGGGTGGCCAGGAAGAACCCTGGCTGCCAGGACTTGGTCCCATTTCCCCCACACACCTGTGAGAGGCAGTCACTCAACTCGGCAGCAGGTGTGATGGACAGCATCCAGGCCAGAGGCCCAGGGACCTGGGACTTCCAGCCTGGCCCCCCAGAGGATGGTCCCTTTCTTCTCAGGACCTTAGTTTCTACATCTGTGAAAGGGGGAGACTGTAGCTAACTGGTAATTGCCAACGACATAAGGCATCGTGGCTCTCAGAAGCTCCCAGTCTGGTCGCTGCGGGGTCTTTGCATCTTTCCTGGCTGGGGGCAGAGGGGCCGCAGGTAACCCAGACCCCATATTCACAGGATGGGAGGGGGGCACCTCAGGCTCAGCTGGTGGACTTAACCCAAGTCTTCACATCTCTGCGTCTCTGACAGACACACTCGCACATGCACCCGGCCCACCAAAATGGGACACACGCTAATTTCACAGAGAGGAACGGGGCATCAGCACTCGGAGGAACGCCACGCAGCATCTAAAAGGGGTGAATCCAACCCCCCATGTCACTGGCGACAGATACAAAAAACAATGGTGACTGGCAAAAAGAACAACGTAGAGGAACACCACAGCGTGGTGCCCCCAGAGTAAATGAAAGAAACTGAAAACGCTGTTACATAATTCAGTATTAGAGAATAGCATAGCATATAGTATATAAATACTCGAATCCATCGGTTAGGTCAAGACTTGTCCCTTGATGCACTTGCAGGGGATCATTTCAGGAAGTGAACCGTCTAAGAGAAGAGGCCCCGTGTCCGTCCCCTGCGGAAGTCGCCCCCGCTCCTGACCGGGCTTCCGTTCCCACGTGCGGCGGCTTCACCCTCCCCTCCCACAGGCGTCTGTCCACCCGTCCACCGGCCTGGGGCTCGGGCGCGGTTTCCTTTCGGTCACGCTTTTTCTTCTGGAGAGAGTTACACTGTTCTTTGAAATTGTATGTTCTATCTGAGTTTCCAAAGGTGTGAGCATAAAGATAGCTGGGCTGCTCTTCACTTGGGCCACCTTTTTAACCCCTGTTCACGCCACCACTCCTTTTCACCTGGTCAGCCTGGCCCGAGGCTTTCTGTTTAAAGAGAGTCCTAAAGGACAAGCTTCTGGTGTGGCTGATTCCTCCTGTGTAACTCTGCTTTCTGTTACAATAACTCATGCTATTTTTACTCTTCCCTTCACTCTCCACTCTGGGCTTTCTCGGTTCTGTCCGCACATATGTGTGCATGTATAATGCAGGTGTATGCACATGTGTGTATAATGTATGCATGTGGGTGTATAATGTGTGTGTGTGTGTGTACAATTACTAGGAGGAAAAAACGTGTAAGACTTCCGCAGAGATTCTGATGCCCAGTAAGAGACGTGTCCACTATTAACCTCACGGTCAGTTTCTTGTGGGCCGTGCATCTTTTCCCTCTGGTGATTCCACAGACCTTCGTCTGTGGAGTTTAGCAATTTCATTGCCGAGCAGGGTGGATTTCTCCTTATTTATCTTACCCCAGACTTGTACGGCACGTCTTGAGCCCGAGGGAATCCGTGTTCATCACTCCAGGAGTTTTACGGTCATCGCTGTGACGACCGCTCCGCGCCGTGCCTCCCGCTTTCCCCCTCGGGACCTGCTCACCGCCCCCGCTGCACCCCTCGGTCTGGTCTCCCCGCCTTCTCGCCTTCCTCTCACAGGTGTGCTTCCTCCTAAATCTTCCAGCTCGCTAGTTCCCTCTTAGGCTGTATCTCCGCTGATAGTTAATCTACCAGATAGTTAAGAGTTTACTGCCAATGACTGAATTTCTCATGCCTGTGAATTCTACTTGGTTTTTCTCAAATCCGACTCTCTTTTTTTCAGAGATCTTGCTCTTTTCAGTTCCTTCTTTTCTGCTTAATCATTTCAAAAATACCGATTTCAGTCTCTGTCTGAGAGGTCCGTTGTCTGAGGTTTTTGGAGCCCAGCCCTCCAGTCCGTGGTGTCTGCGGGTTCCGGCTCTGAGCTCACCTCCAGAGGCCCCGCACCCGAGGAAGCCCCGGGCGGCTCAGGTCTGCGGCCACGTTCTCCAGTTTGGCGCCTGCTGCTCCCAGGAGCCCCCGAGACTGGCCCGGAACCACTGTTCATGTTGATCGATTGTCTTTGTCTTTGAACTACGCTGTCAGTATAAATTCAAACCCCAAACCTGTTCGAGGTCAGGCTTGTGATTTTGACTTACAGGGGGACTGTTTTGAGACCGAGAGATGAAAGCTCCCGAGTCCCTTCCCTGTGCTGACAGGTAGATGTTTTCTGTTTCACCTTTCTGAGGGTAAAACTCTCAGAGGTTTTCAGCTTCATGTAGGGTTTCCAGTTCTAACTTCTGCCTTGAATAAGGTCGAACCCTTACCTACTGTTTCCAGGGAGACATTACAACCCAAGACTCTGGTTAAGATCAGCAAACTCCACCAGGAGAGCCCACAGGCTTACCACAGCTTTTCAGTCCATCTCCATTTTTGGTCCCTGGAGAGTTCCCTTACTTTCTTACAAGCTGGTCAATGCACTTGAAAGGATATCTGTTATCTACTGGAAGGAGTTTCTGATTATCTCAGCCTCCCTCTATGCTGAAAACAGAAATCAACTGTCCTGTAGGTTTGTGAATATAAAACAAACCAGGATTCAGCATCAGGGTGAGGCATGCCATGGGGGATGGAGTGGAGCTGGGTGTGGCCATGAGAACCTTTTCCTGCCATCTATTCTGCTGCTTCTTGTAAATCGAACATATACACTTACTGTCTATGTCTGTTATGTGGTGCCAGAGGACGTCAGCACATCAGCACGCCAGCAGCCTGTCCCCCCCCCACCCGCCCCCTTCGAGCCCTTCCCGAGACCCCAGGGGGCGCTGCGCCTTTACCTTCTCCTGGTACAGTTTGTGGAGCCACTGAGCCGCTTCCTTCTCGTCCAGTGGGATCTCCTCCAGCGGGAACCTCCTGTTGGACGGAGAAGATGGGAAGCAAAGTGAGTGACAGGATGACCTCGAACTGAAAGTGGGGAAAACCGGTGCATGGGGTTCCTCGCTGGCCTGCTTCTGCTAATCAGTCTCACTCTGGATTTCCAAAAAACCCACAAACATCAAAGTAACTTCTCCCTGGGCATTCCTCCAGAGGTGACCTGGGGCTCTGCAGGGCGGAGGCCAAAGGCGCCTGCATTCAGAGGGCAGAAGAGGCGTTTCCCAGGGACCCAGTGAGCAGGGTAACCGGAGGGTGGTGCCCCCAGGGCCTCTGGGAAGGGTGGTCATGTATTAGCTTCAACAGGAGCTTTAATCTCTCTTAATGGTTCACTCTTTGGAAATAATCATGACTCAGAGTCTCTCATTAGGCAAGAGAGATTATGGATGTCAGAGAGGAAATCTTCTTGCTTCAGATACGAAAAGCCATGGAGATTTCGAACTTTAGTCTCAATTAACAAACAGCTGACTTCGGTCAGGACCCTAACTTACTCATAAACCCAGTCACCAGCTGGATTACCAGCCCCGTGAACGGAGGTGTCCACCTGGTAAGGTTAGAAGGACAAGAACCACTTTCCACGGAAACTGTCCTGCCTCGGGATGGCCAGCCACACGGGAGCTAGCCAGTGTAACTGACCGGCAGGGTGCGGCCCCCAGGACCCCGGCTGCCCGCCGTGGACGGGCCCGTGGAGAGCGAGGAACCAGGTGACACGTCCGTGGTCAGACAAACACCGTGTTTTAAGAGATCTCAAACACTGTGCTCTAAGAATGGAGAACTTTGGTTCATGTGGCTTACACCTGTATCTTTGCCACACTTGATTTTACAGGCCCACACACGTCAGATACTGCAGCCTCTGGGAGACTGCAGCACACTCTCGAGGGAAGGGACAGCCTTAAACCTCCTAGTAAACAAAGCCAGTGTAACCCTGTGGACCCCAAAAGGCCTTGGAGATCTCCAGGAGGCCCCAGACCACACCCTGAGAGCTGGCACTTGAAGGGTTTGCCCCAGGTACTGCCAGTCCAGTAAGACGCAGAGTTCTGAAGGGGTCTGCCTACAGAAAGACGACTCCCTGAAGGTGTCAAGCTCAGCCAACCATTCTCCCCAATTTACATCTGTAGTCTACAGGCCACACACAGGTTCTGTGTGGGTCTGTGAGATGCACTATGAAGTACACGCAGTAAGAATTTAAAATGAGACAAAAATAAATACAACGATGAGCTTCGATCTCCTGGACTTGACTCAGCCACTGTAAGGACACTGGCCAGCAGGAGCGCGGGACAGCCTCAGGCCACCATTGCCAAAGCCCCGGCCCTGACCGGTTACAGGGCCCCAGGAACTTCACCAGCAGGCGCAGAGAATGAGGCAACACCCTCTCTCCCACCCCAACCTGCGCTGCCAGAGCCTCAGTTCACTGGATGACAAGTATGTTTTAGACTCCCTAGAATACTGCTTATACTCAAAACCCAAAGAGTAAGTGACAAAAACAGCAAGTTGAGGCTTTAGAAGTTCTAAGAATGTATCTATTAATGTAAATTATAGACCTGTGTTTTCTGCACCAAAGGGGGAAATGAACAGATGGAAGCCCAAGTCCTCTCCAGCTGTGGTTGGTGTCCATGCGGAGGCATGGTGCAGCCTGGGGGTGGCTGTGGCCATCCGCCTCGAGCTGGGCCCAGTGGCCTCCCCGGCTCTGCCCCCTGCCAGCTCTGCCCCCTGCCAGCTCTGCCCCCAGCCTCCTGAGACTTTCTGACCATGGCTACCCAGGGCAAGAGCAAGATCCACCTCCAAGACCAACGAACACTTGACACAAAGCCCACCACTGCTGTCCCTGTCCTGGACCGTATCCCCATCCTGGACCGCATCCCTGTCCTGGACCGCATCCCCATCCTGGACCGGGGCTGTAGCCAGCAGAGAGCTGGCCTGGCTTTCCCGGGTCAGGACCATCCAGGGCCCGGAGAGATCACCCAATCCCTGGTGGCCACACTAGGTCATCCCCCTGCCAGGGGTTCTAGAGATCTAAGGGTGGGGACCCTGGGCTCCCTGATCCCAGGATGGAATAAGAGACTGTAGCTATTTTAAGCCAGTCCACTGCAAACTTCAGAAGGAAAAACCCACCCAGCTCATTATGTTCACAAAATTATTCCTGGAAATCTCCTATAGTGTGGCCAGAACTGGGTGGTATTTAAAAACAAAAGCAAGCAAGCAAACAAACAAAAAACATTTACTGCCTCAAGCTCTCCCGACTGCCATGGAGAGGGCCTGTCCGAGCCTTCGCCAGTCACACCGACCAGGATGGTCGCCAGTGGTCGGGGGCAGACAAGGGTGCTGATGCAGAGGGTTCCGTGTAATTTACACTCAACCAGGGAGGGGCCTGCCTCCCCGGGCACACCTGAATGACACCAGCAAGTTCAACCAGGATGACCCAGGCAGAGATAGCCCTGGAAGTCCTGCCTGGGTTCTGTCTTGAGCTGGAGTCAAAGTCACAACACCGTTTCATTAACAGTGTAGTCCCCAGACTGTTTTACATTAAAATGATTTTTCTGGGTGGATTATCCTGAGGCAGAGAAACTGGGGGAGTCAGAGCGTGGCAGCGAGACATGCCGTTTGGGTGTGACCCTCCTGGTCACTGACCTTCATCTTGTGCCTCCGAAATGGAGGTCGCTTTGCATGTGAGGTCACGCCTGCATCTCAGAACAAAGCCCCGGGCTCTGCAGTGGACACCTGGACACCTCCCTGCTGTCTCGTCTCGCTGGCACCGGAAACCACTCGGATGAAACCTAAAACGGACCCTCCTCCCAGATTCCTTACAGACACAGATCCCTTTAATCCTGGAGCTAAAATCGCCAGTGCCAACAGAAGTCACAAAAATGCAGCTTCCAGCCGGAAGGTTCTATGGGAGAACCCGCACTGCCAGCCTCCGAGCAGATCTGGTTCCGACCCGGGGGGGAAAGGGCAGTCCCCTTTGTCCACCAGGCCACGTGACTGCAGGCCCCAGGGGCCTACTGACCCCGCAAGGTGTGGGCACACCACACGGGCTCCCAAGGAGGTGGGAGGGGGCTGGCAGATGGCCCCTTCATTCTGGCCTGACAATCTCCCAAAAAGGAATGAAACATGAAATTGGAACAAAATGAGGGTCTCCTTTGTATTTTCCCTTTCTCGGCTCTGGCAGACGCCCCTCAGGAACCCCTGCCTACAGGGAGGCCTGGAGAAGACCCCACCTCCTTCGGCTCCTGGGGCAGGGTTCCAGCCCAGCCCAGCCCAGCCCTGCAGCGGGCTGAAGGGGGCCACCCCTCCCTCTGCCACACTGAGCGCATTTCCTGCATCTCCACCAGCGCATGCCCGTGGGTCAGACACTCGGTTCTCTGGTCCCTCTACCTGCCCACCCAACCCCTGCCTCTAGCCTCTTGCTTTGCACACAGTAAGCACTCAATACGTGAACACTGAACAATTAACAGGAGTTGTTTCCAAAAATCTGAGGCTGTTTTAAGGGTTCCACAGGGCCCTGTCTCAGACTGACTTCCCCTTCTTGGATTCTCGGGGTTCCTCGGGCCACAGAGCAGCTCCGCATGGACCGGCTCCCGTGTCCCTCCGGCAGGACAACCTGAACACGGGCTTGCGGCTGGCACAGCGGAACCTGAGGGGCTCAGCCCCAGGGTGGCCCGGAGTGAGAGTCCCAGTGGGGCTGAGGTCGGCCGTGGCCCTGGCCCTTCTCTCTGGGGCTTCTTCTGAGCCTCAGCCCTAACCATGAAAAGGGGACCATGGAGTCCCCTCCGGCTGGGAACGCTGTGCTGGTCTCTCCTGTGGGAATCCTAGTCCCTGTGCAAATTTCAGCTCAGCCTCCTCCAAACAGTTCCTGTGCTCCTCCAGCAGGAGGGGGTCACCCCTCCCTGGACCATCTGGAACTTTCTGCCTTCACCCCACAGCCACCTGCTCACTTTGTGCGACAGCCGATGGTGCCCCTGTCTGTCCCACGTTTGCCCACCCTCGAGGGCAGGACTTTGGCCGCCTCCACCTGGGGGCAGCTCAGGAGGTGGAGGGTCACGTGTGGAGGCTGGGACGGCATGGGGAAAGGGCGCCAGGCAGGACTGGGTGCCCACTGGACACCGAGCTCACCTCACACACATGTCCGCCTCGTACTTCTTCCCGTAGAGGATCCCCAGCAGAGACGGGTTCTTGTTTCTCCGGAAGTTCAGAGTGACATCATAGACGGCTGCGACTGCAGGGCCGGGGAGCAGGAGTGAGCCCAGCACTGTCCCTCGCCCCACGCCCCACGCCAAGCACAGCAGGCTTTTCACCGGGGCTATTTTCTCTGCTGATTCGCCTTTTAGTGGGGCATTCAGCTGGTTTGCATCTAAATTACTTACTGCCGTGCATGCATTTAGCTCCGCTCTGGCTGCCCTCTACTCACCCTGTCTGTTCTCTGCCCCTTTCTGTTACCTTGCCTCCTTTTGGGTTACTTAAATATATTTTTTTTCCTTTATAAATTTTTCAGTTACATACTTTTTATTACTTTAGTTATTTTCCATGAACTAACATTTTATCGCCTTGAAAACGATACAAGAATCTTAACATGCTAACTCCACTTACTTGGTTCTCCCTTTCCTGGCCTGTATTTTGCATGTAATTCACTCATGTGGTTTCTGACTGTTTTCGTTTCTGGCTTCACATGGAGCCCAGAGGACCAGTGTTCCCCCCAGCTTTGGGTGGCCCAGGCCCTTACCTGTCCCGCGCAGGCACTGGACTGCGGTGGTGAAGCCCTTGGTGCGAGGCAGCAGGTGGTACTTCAGGGCGGGCAGCCCCTTGGCGGCGGCCACCTCCATGCTGACGCGGTGCTTCTTCTCCGTGAAGCGCGTGCCCTCGCAGTACAGGAGAAACTAGGGCACAGACACAGGGCCGTGGGCTAGGACGCCTCCCGCGCACGGGCTGACCTCGCCGGCAGTGAAACGCTTGCCGCCCGGTCGCAGAAAGGACAGTACTGCTACAGTGTATAGTGACGAGCACGTGGCATGCTTCAGGGCTGCGATCCGCACTCCAGCCACACGAATCCCCTCACCACACAGCTAACAGCACTGCGCTTATTCTCGAAGAATGCAATAGAGAACTTTCCAGAAAGGAGGACACAGGAAGGTCCCTGGGCAGCAGCCTTCTGGTTGAAGTGGCAAATATGTACACGAGGAAGAAACGCTAAGGAAAGAGTCAGCTCTCAAAGGACTCTCAGAGACCAGACAGAAGGAGCAGAAAGAGAGACGGGAGATTTGAACCAAATCTGACACCACTGATTCCAGGCAGGGGCCCATCAAACTCACCCAAGGGGCTTGAAAAGCCGCCCAACCCCCCCAGGCATGGGCTGCTGTGACAGGTGGGTGTCAAGTGCCCTGTGACTCTTCTATATCCTGAAGGAGGAACTTGCCCAGAGCTTCAGGTCACTAGGGTTGGTGATGGAATCACGTCTAAGGAAAACCCTCCCTGCAAAGACAGCTCCTCAGCCAGGGTGCTGGATGGGTACCCACTCACTGCCCAAGGGGACCCCACTCTGCTGGGCAGGGCCACAGCCCCACCTCCCCGCCCCGCTCCCAGCTCTGGCTCTCAGCCGGGGCAGTGGAAGTCAGCCCCCAGGCCCTGCTGTGAACCAGGACTCAGAGCCTCCTGCTGGCCTGGCCTTCCCACTCATGACTCGGGTCGCTTTCATGTGCCCCAGGGGGACCCAGCCAGCTCGGCCTCCCCTGCCGGGGCACATGTGCGTGCACAGACTCACCCACATGTACTCGGGGTAGTCGGCCAAGCGCCTCAGCCCTTCGATGACAGTGTCCCGGTCCTCTTCCCACTTCCTCTTGCAGAACACGATCTCCAAGAAGTACCACGTCCAGCCGATGAGGGGCACGAACAGCAGCTCCCTCTTGGCCAGGACTTTGGAGCTCTGGAGGGAGGAGGGGCTCAGGTAGTGTTCTGCAGTCCGCGAGGCCCCCCCAGGCCATCCCTGGCCTGGTGGGTGGTGACTTCACTGACCACAGGAGCACCCTGACACTGAGTGTGGAGGGGAGACCCGGACCCCAAGCATGGCACCACTGGGCCCAGCGTAACCAGCATGTAAGAAGGTGCAGGTGCAGGTGCACCTTCCTGCAGAGGAGGGCCCGGGGGCGCAGGCCTGGAAGAGGGCAGTGGGAACGCCATCCAGAGGTGCCGTCTGCACTGCAGCTCCTCAGCCAGGTGCAGGTGTTCACACTGCATGGGGTGCCTGGCTCCCCCGGAAGCGCTAGGGACTCAAAGGACAATATGCAAGGCTTAAACAAGAGGAAAGGCAGGAACATCCAACCCCAGGAACGCCCTGGAGCGGCTGAGGGCCACCTGCCGTCCGTCCAAGCTGCCCTGGGTGAGCCATGCGCCCAGACTCCAAGCTCAGGGGGCCGGGGGCTAAAACTAGAGGGGAGAAAACCCAGACCCCGGAGAGCCACAGCAACAGCTCCCCAGGCCCCCCACGCCACTCACCCCCAGCACGCCGAACCGCTCACACATGGTCCACCCGCAGAGGAAGTCGATTTCGAAGTTGTGATTGAGGATAATGACCACATGCTCCTTCCCCAAGTGGTCCAGTGTGGCCTGGTCGGTGAACAGCGTGCACTCCGTGCAGGACCACCACTCCAGCAGCATGACTAGCTCTGCGGACACACAGGGCGGGGCCTCGGTCAGTGGGCACGGGCCCGCCCCTGGGCAGGGAGCACAGGCCAGCCCCAGCTCGGACTCAGCGGGGCTTCTCCAGTATTCCATCCAGACTGGGCTTTTCTGCTAGAAATGCGTTTTGGCCGTTTACGTGTAATAAAATAAGTTTTCCTAATTTATAATAAACTTCTCTAAGCAAAAGTAAGGGAGAAAGCAAATGAAATTTTCGGAAAGTGACAGAAGAAACAGGAAAACCAGCATTGGGATGGTTTTCTTGATCCCGGTTACGATTCCCACATGTGCTGTGGTGTTAGGGACTATCACACATTTCACCCACAGGATGGGGGGTTGTAGGTGCACAGCCATCCCTGGGGCCCCCCGAGGGCAACGGCCGCAGCTGTGCGGAAGCCACTGCCAGCCAGGTCACACCCACCACGTCCAGGTGTCCAGAGAAGGGTGACCGCACCCTCCAGGAAGCACCCTCCAGGGTAACCTCAGGGTTGCCAGAGCACAGTCCCGCCATCTTTGTGTGAGACCCTCGCCCAACCATGTCCCAGGAGCCCAGGCCCTTGAGGATGGGACCAGAGAATGCTAGCGTGGCAGGACGCCCCACACTCAGAGACAGCACATGACATCAATGCCATTTAACAGCTTTCAGTCTGCCCATCTGACAGATGAAGACTGATTTTGTACGGACAAACACACAGTAACACACACATCTACACACAGATATTTGATCGAGAGAGATAAGGGTCCTTTCCTTTCAGAGACAGGCAAGTGAAATGACAGGCCACCTGAGGGAGGAGTCACAACCCTCTGGGGAGTGGTGCCAGGGGACAGGGGAACAGGTCTGGCCAGGTACTGGCAGCTTTGAAGGCTGCTAATGGCAGGCTGAGTGTGAGTGTTTCCGGATCCCAAAGCACAGAACCAAACCACATGGAACTGCCACCGTGGCAGGTCCCAGTGCTCAGGCACCCAAATGTCACAAGGTCCACCCCAATGGCGAGTTCTCGGTCAGGCACCTTTCTGCACGTCCCCTACGTGGAGGAACCCCCTGGCCCTCCCGAGCACCTTCCGGCCTGCAAGCAGCCCCCCGCCCCGCCGCGTGCACGGGCAGCACTCACGGCTCCAGAGCGAGTAGGCGAGGCGGCAGTTCAGCCGGCGGTAGAGCTGCTTGTTCACGGGCCAGAGGACGAGCGTGCATAGCTGGATGAAGTTGATGACCAGCCCGCTCACCACAAAGACGAACCCGATGAGGAGGTGCACCACGAACTGGGTCTTCAGGTAGGCGAGCAGGCCCATGGTCGCTACTCAGTAGCGAGTGCAAGGTCCTTCACTGAGAACAGCTGTCCTGGAAGGACAGGGACAGCGGTCAGGAGGTGCGCCAGGACCCGGGGCCAGAGCTGCAGGCAGGACAGAGACCCACGGTCCCCACGAGAGCCCCGGAGCTGCAGCGCCCAAGGATGAGTGGGTTCAGGAGCTTTCCCTCTGCAGGTGACATACAGGGCACACAGGGGACCTGACACGTGTCACGTAATGCATGCATCACACATGCTCACACACACACATGCACTGCACCACACACACACACACACACGAACCAAACACCCCCCCATGTGTACAAGGAAGGAAAGACGAGAAGAAACCCACCCAAATATTAACAGCGATTATCTCTAGGTAAAGGCATTATGGGTAATTTTTATTTTTTTAGCATCTAATTTAAAAGGTTAAAACTGCACATGAAATCTCTATAAAAACCTGTAACTGCCTTTTAATTCCCAGGCTGTTGTGCACTTCTTTAAGCTAAAAGGCTTTTGTTTTGGTTTTTAACATAAAAATAGCCACTTCCCCAAGAACTTAAACCATTTTTTCTCCTCTTTTCTTCAATGTGCATTTCTTAGTTCCTATGCAGCGCTAACGTTTCATGGTGGGACCTGTTTGGGGAGGGAGCTGCCTGGTTCCCACCCCCTGCCCAAGGAGAGAAACTCAGGAAGCTGTGATTCAACCCTGGCAAGTTCAGAGCCGGCAGTGGGCAGCATGGTGGCCGCCCTGCCATGAGCCCCGCAGACCTGGTCCTTGTGGGCGGGAGTGGGTGCAGAGCTGGCCCTGGAGACAGTTGCACAGACCCCCTCAGCTCCCCAGAGTGGGCACTGTGGCACTTTGGGAGCTGAGCACAGCAGGGACCAGCCACCCCACCACTCGGTGCCTGTGTCTGGAGAACAAACTGCAGCAATGGCCGTGGGATTTTCAAGGCTGAGTTACATGGGGGTCCCCTGTGCAGCTGGCTCAGGGAGAAGCAGCTGCCACGGGAGGACCCTGGCGCAGGAGGGAGCTGGGACCTGTGCCCGGAGAGGGAGCCACAGCGGAGCCTGGCCCTCCAGGCCCAGCCACGCCTTCAGACGCCCGCAGCCTGGGAGCACCCCAACCCACCCAGACAAGACACGGAGGTGAGGAAGGTGCACTGTTGTCCTACACCTCCACGCGTGGGGTCGTCGGTTATGCAGCATCAGAAAACCAATTCACCACTCTGACAGTGAGCGTGACCAATACACTGCTCTGAGCACAAACGGAAAACCACAACAGGGACAGCAAAGGCACTCCTGGGTGTGTGACCGCACTCCAGGCCCACTGCACACACTTTCCAAGCACATGACCTTTCTAGCTGACAGGGGAGCATGCGGAAGCACAGAGAGGTTAGGCGACGTGTTCGCAGGGTCACAGTGGGCAGCGGGAGTTGCCCACCCGGCCTGGAAAGTGGGAGTCTGGGGTCCAGCAGTCCCCACAACTCAAGTCCCTGGGGCTGCTCGGGAGCCTCGACACGGGCCGTGGTGTGCTGTGGGGCTGGCCTGGAGCTCCATGCTGACTGCCAGGCTCCCGGGTGACCCAAGATCACCACATGCCCGTCCAGGCGCAAGTGGAAACCAGGCTGGATCCCAGCTTCTTCCACACGTGACCTCAGCTGCCCTCGGCTGTTTTTGTTGGATCAAATGCTCCCGTGTCACCACTCAGCACCGTAATGAACCAAATATACTCCACGTGGCAACAGGCAAGTTGAGGAGAAAGATGAGACGGGCCTGCCCGCTGCCCGCTGGGCTCCCTGGCACCTGGAAGTGAGCCTGGCCACGGGCTCTTGCTCTTCCCACAGTTTTCCTGCTGTTGGCCACCTGTCTGGGCTGTCGACACCCCGGACGTGGGGTCTTTTGATGGCATCGCTCACGGTGGGCCCCCCGTCCTAAGGCACGTCAGCGGGCTTCAGTTCAGGAGGCCCTCCCCACACCCACCCCACAAGAGCACCCAGTTCCAGCCACGTGCTTGGAGGTCACCTTCTCGGGGCCACCACCTGGCCCCGCTGCAGCCAGGTCACCTTGACAACGTGCCACATGTGCCCACTTCTCGGACCTTCGGCCAGAGCAGGCCCACCCTCCTTCTCCTGCAGGAGGGCGGTGGTGCAGACACCCTGCTCCCCACTCAGCCCATGCCCACATCCCTCCCCGCCGAGGCCCGCAGTCTGGCAGCGCAGGACGGCATTGGGGAGCGGCTCAACTCCGCAGCCCCCCAGAGTGCTGGCTTGTGTATCCCTTATAATGATTTCTTAAAATGGATGGATCAACCAAAATTATTTATTTAGTATTGTAAACAATAAAGGCCCTGAAATATGTATTTAGTATCATAAGCAACGAGGGCCGCACTAGATGTAACCAGTGTTAACGAGATACATCTAACACTGCATCTCAGTCCTTAACTTTATTTTTTTTATTTTTTACTGTATTAAAATGATTTTTAACACAACACCACAAACACAATGCTTCAAAACTGCAGCAACACACACGTGGCAGTTCACCTGACGGCCAGGGTAAGCTTTCGGGGAGCACAGCCCATTCTGGCAGACAGAACACCTCCAACACAGGCCACGGTCCTCCCCCGCCCCTCCCCTCGCCGCCTCCAGGGAACCACCTTCATTCCTTAAAGCCTTCTTATACCCCAGGCGAGATGGTGTCACGCCTTATTTTTTTAAACTTTACTCTTCTGTGATTTGCTGCTTGTTCAATCTTGTTTCTAAAACCTCTCCACGTGGCCATGGGCCCTGGGGCTCCTGTGTGTTGCAGGAGGGGAGCCTGGGGCAGGGACGGCCTCAGTGGAGCCTGGGTCTCGCAGGGACAGTGGGCTGTCTCCAGCCTCTGCTGTGCTATGACAGACGTGTGGCTGGGGCGCTCTGCGTGCGCTGTGGGGACAGACCTCAGACCGCAATCACGGGCGATAGACTGTGCCTGTGTGGACTTTCCTAGATGACGCCGAGCCGTTTCTATGGAGACTACACCAACACCCACTGCCAGCAGAGCAAGCGACACTCGGGAAACCAGGCTTGAGTCCGACTGCGTGTAAAATGGTGTCATACAGTGCTACTAATTCGGATTTTCCTGATGATCATGATGTCATAAATCCTACATGCAGAAGTGCGAGCTCTAACCTCCCTGCGTTACAGATGGGGAAACTGAGGCCCTGCCAGGCCCGTGAGGCGTCAGGGCCTGCCACTCAAGACAGGTGAGGCTGAGACAGGCCCGCAGCCACAAGCTGCTCCTGATGTATGCTTCTGATGCGTGAAGACAAGGGTTCCCTCGAGAAAAGGGTGAGAGCCCAGCTCGCCGCCTTCCCCAGTCACCATGACCACACAGGACGACCTGGGCGAGCGCCCCCACGCCTGGAGCCTCAGAAGACACTGCTGCTCCTTGTACCCAGGGAAAAAAGCCAGGTCAGGACCTGGAAGGCGGGACAGCCGGCCCAGCCGTTCGCATGGCGCCTTCTCGTGAATGCTCAGGCGCTGCCGCCGACGTGGCGAGGAAACCCGAGCCTGTCTCACAGGCGCTGCAGTAGATAATAGGCTTAGACGGCTCCAGGGGCCTGGCATCTGCGCAGCCTGGTCCCGAGGCTAAGCTGGCTGCCTCCCAGGTTTTGTGGCCCCTGTACAAGCTGCTAGGACCCACCTCCTCAGGGCAGGGGTCGAGCTGCCTGCTCTCCCTCCCCAGAGAGGGGTACAGGGCGGTGTCACCCTCCTCAGGGACAGGCTGCTGGCTACTCGGAGAGGGGGAGTGAGCCAGGTGGCTCAGTGAGGCCGGGCTAAAAATAGTTCCACAGCAGGTAAGCCTCCCAGAGCAGCAACCTGGCCCTAACCAGACCCTCCTCCCAGCTCGACTGCACCTGAGAAGTGGGGCCCCCAGAAGTCCTGATGCTCTGTCCCTCCAGGCACTTCGGCTTGTGCTTGTGGGCTTGTGCTTGTGGCCCATGCCACCCAGCTGCTCCTGCTCAGGCTGAACAGCGACCGGAAGAGCGGGGAGCCCAGAACACCATGGACTGGCTCACCACTGTCAGCAGGGGGCCTGACCCGCTGGCACCCTCAGGCCTGCATCCAGCACCTCCTGAGGGGTGAACTGCATCCTCCCAAAAGATACACTTGGGTTCTAACCCCAGCACCTCAGCATGTGGCTGCGGGTGGAAATATGGCCTTCACAGAGGTCATCACATTAAATGAGGTCACTGGGGTGGGCTCTAATCCCACATGACAGTCATCCTTATAAGGAGAGATTAGGACACAGACACACAGAGGGATGGCCATGTGAGGACACGGAGAATATGGCATCTACAAACCAAGGACAGAGTCCTCCGGAGGAACAAGCACCCTGACACCCTGATCTAAGACTCCGGCCTCCAGACTGAGGGATACATTTCTGTGGCTTGAGTCCCCCACGTGTGGCCCTGTCACAGCAGCCCAGCAAACGAATACACTTCTGATGAACACTTAGGCCTTCTCCACGTGCCCTTCCCACGTCCCGCTGGGGACTTGGCCCTGCTGCCCAGGTGGCCCAGAGGCTGCCAGTGAACCCTGGCCAAGCCTCGCTGTGCTCAAGGGCAGATACCATCCCGTGCCTCAGAGTCTGTCACCAGATGCCCACAGGGCCCTCTCTGCCCAGCCCTGGTACCTTTGTCCCTCTTCCTCAAGAATTAGCCAGGCAGATGGTCTGACCTTCAGACACCCTCCAAGGATCTTTGTGGAAAACACAGCTTTTCAACAAAGCCTTCCACAGAAACGGAAATCGAAGTCACAATCCTATCCCCCCCCACTCTGTCCAGAGTGGTGGCCAGGCATCTCCATGTCTTCGCTCTCTGAAGAGAAGTTGATGACTTTCTCTGCATGTGGAGGGTGGCTCTTTCACTTACACACAAGGTCAATGTCAGTCCTTCCATCTAGGGCTCATTCACCCCCTACTGACGGTGCCCCAACCGCACAGCTGGGGGAGCAGGGGGACCTGATGCTGCCCCATGGCCAACGGCATCAGGGCGGCCCCAGAGCCGCACGTCTTGCTCTGCATCGGAGCAGGAGCTGGCCAGTGCCACATTAGGTGACCTGCTGCCCTAGGTCCTGAACACCAGGGAGGTGACCACCAAGGGACGCGTCACCCCCTCCAAACCATACTCAAAGCCCCGCGGCCTTGCCTTCCCCCATCTGAGCGGTCTTCCCAAGGGCAAGTCTAACCTTGAGCAGACCGTGGTGGGTGAGGTGAGAAGACATTGAAATACAGCAAAGTTCATGGTTTGTGATGTTCCAGAAAGAAGGTCTGAATTACGGGGTGAAAATAACTTCTGGTCACACATGGATTTCAATGATCCAAATTCAAAGTCCATAATGAAGGAGAACCAAGAAATGGTTGATACCTTCCCTCCTTCTTCCTTTCCTCTGGACCACCCATCACCCATCTTCCTACCCATCTACCATCCCTCAACTTATCCACCACCCATCTACCCACCCATCCACCCACCCAGCCATCCACCCATTCATCCACCCACCCAGCCATCCACCCATTCATCCACCCATCCACCCACCCATCCAGCCATCCACCCATTCATCCACCCATCCATTCATTTATCCACCCATCTACCCATCCATTCATCTATCCACCCACCCACCCATTCACCACCCACCCATCCACCACATCTAACGATCTACTTATCCACCCATCTACCCACCTGCCTGCCCA
>PVIA01011244.1:0-45852 GCA_004024845.1 Tonatia bakeri
TCCCTGTCTCCACCAAGCCTAAAACAACCTCACTCGGGTCACATACACATCCTGGGTTGGGGGAAACACCATGGTGGTGGAGGAAAGGCAGGAAGGTGGGGAAAGAAGCCTGTGATGGGGCTCCTATTGACTTGAAAACCCAGCCCTGCTGCCCTCCCAGGGAGGGAGGCCAGGCTGCGGGCAGGACAAAAGGCATTGCCCATGGAAGCTCCTCATCCTCCCTCTGCTGGGAGCTGCTTGGCCTCCTGATCGTCTATGAAGGCCCACTGCCTCTTGTTCTTAAAGAAGTTGATTTTTAGCAGGAAGTGTGAGGGGTGATGCTACATTGGAAGGTAATAGATAAGCAGTCAGGGAATCCAAGCTTATCATTCTGCCTAGTGGTTCTCTGGAGAGTGAGGAATTCACTGGTTGTCACCAGAGCCCTAACGTGGAATTTTCTCATGTTATGCTGTTGAATATTGGTGATTTAACAGCAGTATGGCAGCAGCCGCACCCCTCCCACTCCTACCGCATTGAAAAGATTGAAATGTTTCCGATTGAAATGTTGTCTGTTTACAGGCCGTGTTTCCTCTGAGCTGCATATTTTATTGTCATATTGACACTAATTTGACTCGGATGTCACCTTCGTTCTGACGCCTGTTCTTTATGCTGCCTGTGGGTCCTGGGGGGTTTCAGACACCAATTACATTGATCACACCACAGAGAGGCAGGAAGAGCTGATGGAGGGAGAGCGGAGGCCCCAGTCAGGCAGGAAGTCCATGCCCAGCTGCCAACAGGGGCACAGCCTGAGGCAGAGGAGATCTGGCTGCAAGTTCCGGAGGGGCAGGGCATATACTCAGCAGGGGCATATGCTGAGTATATGCACAGACTAATGGTGCATGCAGGTCATTTGGTAAACCTGCACAGACAGTCCTCTGAGACAAGCTTTATGAAGTCACTTTACAGATGAGGAAGCTGAGTCTGGAGCCCTAAGTATCTTTATCCACATCACAGAAGTAGGTCAGTAGGTTGAGACCCCAAGCCTCTGGTCTCTAAAGCCTTGGCTGTTTCTATAACAGGGAGATCAGGGGACCATGGATGGCCAAGTGTGGGGCGGGTTAAGGTCATCAGGCTAAATGTCCTTAGAACTTCACCTCAGTGAGTCCAGAAAATAACTGGGTGAGGGGTTAGGCAATGCAAGAGTGCTTCCTGATCACTGAGGATTCAGGACCCATGCGCCTTGCCATAGGTTGTATCTCGTTGTCCCCAGGGAGGGTGTGTCCCAGCCCCATGCTGAGGACAGTTAACATCAGGCACAAAAATGGCTCCTGAGAGTTCCTTCAGAGCCAGGTTCCCTGCACCCCTCTGGCTGCCCTCAACCCAGGTACTTGGGTCCACAGTAGTCTGTCCAGAGCTGTGCATGGTGTGCTGGTCAGTAGCCATAGCCACCTAGAGGTGGGTGCTGTTGGCCCGTCTTACTGATGTGGAACCAGTTCAGAGTTTCAGGGACTTGCTCAAAGCCACCCAGTTCAGTGCTGTTGGGTAGGATCAGAACCTGAGTTGGCTGGGCCCATGGCCTGTTCTCGCATCTCCTGCCCTTCCTGGCTATCCCAGGGAAAGCAGCTCCCCAAGCACTCCAGGATTACCTAGGTAATCCAGCGCAGGTGGTACCCAAGGAATGCTGCCAGTGTGGCAGCCACAATTCTCACTTCTCACCTGGAAGGTGAGCTCGGGTAGCACAGGACTGAGGGTGCTCCTTGCTTGCAGTCCCCAGTGTCCAGCCCAGTGCCTGGCATACTGTCAGCACTGCACAAGGGTCTGGTGGGTGAATGAACAAACACATGAATGAGCAAAAGAAAGAATTGTGGGTAAAATGGGGTCTAGATGCGGGTGGCAACAGAAATGGGTAGGGTCGGACATCTGCCCAGGAAAGGGCAGCCAGTGGCCAGCCACCTACAGGCTGTCAGGCATCGGAGCAGGTCACCCACCAATGAGTGGAGGCGATGGCTCCACCAGTCCTGGTCGTAAATCACAGGAGGAGCCATGGGAAATGAGTGCCAGGCTTTTCTTTCTATTTAGTAATTTATCAAGGGATGAGGCACATTAATAAACATATTTCCCACGAGGGGGGTGGAAATAACAGAGATGAATGTCAGTGTCAGATTTGGCCTGTTTCCTCTTGTTAAGGGCAAAAGAAAGGGTGGGAATCCAAATATTAGCAAAATCTTTTTGTAAAATGTACCACAAAGATGCATGTATTTCTGACTGTCCATGATGTTAGATCTCCCCCTCCCCGCCCCCATGTAGCCCATAAGTAACAGGAGTCTTCGGCAGATGCACTTTGCATCTTACTTTGAATTTCCTTGAAGTGAGAATTGACACGGTGTGAACTCAGTGAATAAGAATGAAGAGGCTTAGGTGATGCCTGAATGGACAGATGCGTGTTCAGTGACAGACGCACTGCTGTGTGGCCCGGGCGTTTTTTCCAGACTTGCTGCCCTTTACTCCAGGATCAACTCCACGCTGATCAGCCCCCTCACCCCTGAAGAAGCTACATCAATTTACAATTTCATCATGGGAGCTCTCCTGGTCTTAGGCACTGTCCTTCATACTTCCCATGTGTCCTCATAACAACACAGCAAGCCAGGCCACACTGCCCCCATTGTACAGACGGACAAAGAGAGGTTCAGGGAGGCTAAGTAACATGCTCATGGCAACCACTAAGTGTCAGGTTTCTGAGGCTGGCAGGTGCAAGCTATGGGCCCCCACACGGTGCATACATGTGTGTGTGATTCCCCCAGGAGCACCCTCCCCAAGATACCGCTCCTCCCCACCCTGAGCAGAAGCTGTGAGGTGGGTGGTTTTGGTGCCCATCTGCCTGCCTTCCAGTCTGTTTCTCTACCAAAGCTGTCTGACCTTGGGCAAGCTACTGTTCTGTCATTTGTACAAAGAGGCTAATAACAGCCCCTTCCTTATAGGAGGACAGTTATGAAGATTCAAATATCTAATACTTTAACATGCTTAGAGTAGCACATATAGCCTGTGAGGCATATACTGACGTGAAAAGATGTGTATGTATAGGAAAAACACTATATATGTATCTGTTTCTATATCTATCTATCTATCTATCTATGGTTTGCTACTATCCGAGGCTCCACTGGGGTTCTTGGAATGTAACTCCCGAGAGTAAGGGGAGACTATTGCTCCTACGTGACTGCAGAAAGGGAGGAAGATCTGCCCTAGGCTGCAGCTCCCTGCCCTGTAAGACTCTTCAGCCATTGCTCCAGACAACTCATCTCACAGTCACCCCAGTCAGGGCTCTGGGGCTCCTCTGAATGAAGCAGTGGCTTAGAAATGGTCTGACAACATCACTGGACAGCTCTCCACACGCCAAAGTTTCCACCCTGTGCAGTCCCTCCCTGATTCCTGTTTCCGCTTTGTAAAGGGGTCTGCTAGTGCAGATGTCCAGGGTGGTGGTGAGGAAGAAGTGAGGGAGGTGCGAGAAACACCTGCACACAGCAGGGGCATGTTAGTTCTCTGCCAGCTGTTCTCTACATTTCACATACCTGCATGGAGCAGCCTCTTCCTTTTCCCTGCTGGCTCCTTTCAGCGGCTTCTGGATTCCCTTTAAACTAGAGGGGTTGCCTGTAAACTCTAGTGCTGCTTGAACACACCCTCTGCTCCCCACAACCCAGCCTAGCCTGCTTCCATGCTTATGCTCACTGTTCCTGGGCTCTCGATGCCAGCCTCCTCCCTTCTGCCTGCTCAGACCTGCTCAGTCCCTGCAGGGCCTCTCTTCCAGGGAGACGGCAGGCTACCCTGGGCACAGAGTCACCCAGTGGAGCTCTCTACAAGAGCCTGGTACTGCCACACATAGCAACATGGAGAACTCTCACACACTAGTGTTGAATGAAGAAGTTGAATCAGAAAGCATTTATAATTTCACTTACATAAATAGGCAAATATTCAAAAATAGGAAGACTAAGCTGCATATTAGAAGCCAGGGTAGCGGCTGCCCTCTAGGTGGGTCTAGAAGGACGAAGAGGCTTGGAAGGGCACTGGCCAGGCTATTTCTTGACCTGGTCCTGGCTTCCTGGGTGAGTTTACATGCTGTGCACTCCACTGTTATTCCTTCTGCATTGCTGGATCCACCTCTGGTCTCTGTATACCGAATAGGAAGGGCACTAGCGGGTATTCAGTGCTCAGATTCACTCACTCTTCCATCTGGCCTGTGCTTCTTGATTTCTCACCACACCATGTGTGGATCAGTCCCATTTTATAGATCTGCCAGCTAAGGCTGAGAAAAGCTACATTTGCTTGCCCAGGAGCCCACAACTGGAAAATGGCAGAACTGCAGCTCCCTGTAGATCATCCTCCTAGGCTCTTCCTGTCCCCAGCCTGCCAGTGCCCCTTTTCCCACCTTCCTCCTAAGGACATGATGCTGACGTGCCTTGGGTTGGCTGTCCCACAGTGTCCCGTTTCTCCAGCCCACGGATGACACCCCGGCTGAGCCGCAAGCGGGCACTGTCCATCTCCCCGCTCTCCGATGCCAGCCTGGACCTGCAGCGGATGATCCGGACCTCCCCCAACTCCCTGGTGGCCTACATCAACAACTCACGCAGCAGCTCGGCGGCCAGCGGCTCCTACGGGCACCTGTCGGCGGGTACCCTCAGGTGAGCCCCGTCTGCGAGCCAAGGGCCAAGTGTTGTCACCCAGGCAGGGGCTGGAGGGCGCCAAGTAGAGAGGGTCATCACTTTCAACCTGAGAACAAAGACAAGACTTTGTGCCCCAAACACAGTTTCTGATGGGAAGTAAGATAGGTCTGTCACAAAAGATTCAATCATGAAATCAAAGATGACTTTCCTGATATTTCAGCGGGTGTCAGGGAGTAGCCAGACCATTGACCAGCATGGAGGCCACACGAGGCAGGAGTGACACTGACTTGAGTCATGACAGTCTCTGGCGGGCAGCAGGCCTCCCGCTGTGGTCACAACAAGGCACACCTGACCTACACCAACACTGGCAGCCCTCTGTGCAGCCCTTGGCCCGGGGCTGCAGACCCCAGTCTGTCTGGCTGAAACCCGCGTGCTCCCCCTGACTGTGCTGAGAGGCCAGAGGGTCAGGAGTGCCGGGAGCCGAGCACCCAGAAATGGAAGTGATGACAGACATGTTGTCTTTTGCTGTGTGACAAGTGACTGGTGAACTTAGCAGTTTAAAACAGCAGTGAGCACTCACCATCTCATACCACCTCTGAGGGCCATCAATGGTACAGGCTTCGCTTTGGGCTGCCCTTGGAGCTGCCATCAAGATGTCAGCCAGGGCTGGAGTCGCCTGAACGACTCAATGACTGGGCCTGGGGCGGCTTCCAAGATGACCACTCCCAGGGCTATTGCGGGAGATTGAGTCCTCGTGACTGGAGCCTCTTACGACATGGCAGCCGATTCTCCCTGCCCCCATCATCAGAGCCCGTGGTCTGAGAGAGCAAGGAGGAAGCCACAGCATCCCTTACGGCTTAGCCTCAGAGGTCATCATTTGTTCTTCAGTGTCCTGTTCTGGAAAGAGTGGTGCATATGCAGCCAAGTCACTATGCTAGTGATCTGGTAGAGTCTAGAAGTGCAGTAGAAGTTAAAGAGCTGGAGGGCTCGGGGCACACTTCCTGGATGAGGGCCACGAGAACAGGCTTCTGAGGCAAATGGGGCTCCACTGGAGAGCAACGGTGCAGGGGTGCATCTCAGGCCTCAGAGCAGGAGGGCCAGCATGTGCAGTGAGACGGTCTGGCACCTCCTGGGGGCCAGCCTGCCAGGGTGAAGGCTGTGTCCTGGGGCAGGGCCTGGGAGCTAAGCATAGAAGGTGAAACCTGCGATGGGGCAGGCATTGGGGCACCACTGCTGATTCTTTAGTGAGGCGAAGCCAAGGTGATGGTGAGTTTAGCACATGCCCATCCTAATCCCTAGGCAAGGCCTTCTCTGCCCAGAAGTGTTAGCCAACAAAGCCCTACCCCCCTACACTCCCACCTCTGCTCCATCACCTTGTCTGCTATTCTTTGTAGCCCAGCCTTCACCTTCCCCCATCCCATCAACCCCGTGGCCTACCAGCAGATCTTGAACCAGCAGAGGGGCCTGGGCTCGGCCTTCGGACACACACCACCCCTGATCCAGCCCTCGCCCACCTTCCTGGCCCAGCAGGCCATGGCTCTCACCTCCATCAATACTACACCCACCCAGCTCAGTAGCAGCAGCAACTGTCTGAGTGATGCCAACCAGGTAGGTGGGTGCAGAAGCGGGGGTTGGGCCACTGTGTACTCTCCTGGACTCCACAAGGGCTGATGATTGCATAGCTCACTGGGAACTTGTGGAAGGACTGGGTGCAGGTCTGGCTGGTGCAGAGGCCACCTGAGTGAAAGGGCCTTGGGCTGGATGCGGGTTGGCAGGCCTAGGCCGCGTCCTAACATCGCCCGCACTCACGTGGACAAGCACCCAGCCTCAGTTCTGCAGTTCCTCCCCCTAAATAAACACAGTAAGTTGATGGAGAGACCCTAAAATTCAGAGTCTGGCACAATGCAGGTACTCTACACAGCATGTGAAATGGATGAATTAATGGATGATAATTAATATCGTGCAATTCTGTTTTTGAGGATGAGTTTACCAAAGGCCATGTTTTTAAAACTTTTTTTCAGTTATCGCTTATATCCAATATTTTGTATTAGTTTCAGGTATACAGCATAGTGGTTAGACAGTCACGTATGTGACAAAGTGTCCCTCTCGATGTTTCCAGTACTCACCTGGAACCATACATGGTTACTGCAGTACCATAGCCTGTATGCCCTGTGCTGTACTGTGCATCCCCATGGCTTTTTGTGACTACCAATTTGTACTTCTCAATTCTTTCCCCTTTTTCATCAATTCCCCCAGCCTCTCTCCCCTCTGGCAAACTCAGTCTGATCTCTGTATCAGTGAGTCTGTTACAATTTTGTTTGCTGATTTATTTTGTTCACCAAAGGCCATCTTATTTGACCTTTTCCTTTGGCCCTTTGACATGCCCGAGGGTATGGTCACACAGTGCCTGGCACACAGTTGGTGCCATTAGTATGTGGTGAACAAATGCAGTCCTGTTTTGCAGATAAGGAAATGCAGTTATAGAGACAGTATCAGGTAATGCAAAGAGCACAGGCTTTGGAATCGGTTAGACCATATTTTAGACCCTGACTTGCCTGAAACCTCTTTCAGTCTGAGCTAATGCATCTGCAAAGTGGGGCCTGCTCCCTACACGGGGCCGCTGCGCAATACCAGTCATGTGCACAGAGCCCCATGGAGACCGGACCCTGGTTAGCACTTCTGATGACAATTCCTGAGGTGAAGTGATTGCCCAGGCCACTCACCTGGCAGAGCCTAGATGTGGCCGTGTGCTGGGGAGGGAGACCAGACACCACAACATTCTAAAGAGCCCTTTTCTAGGATGTCCTCACTCTCTGCCCCAGGGCTCCATGTGGCCACCTGGCAGATCCCTCTGACAGTAACTTTCAGTTTTTGTCACACCACCTGATACTGCAGCTCCAGCCCTACACTCCTGCTCCCCAGGCTGGCCTGGCCCTGTTCTCAGATCCAGAGCCACTGCTTCTCTGGGGGCCTGAGAAGATGAAGCCACAGGTCAGGAGGGAGGGTGCCCAGCATTTCCCAAAGGGAAGGTCTCTGTTCCATTTTCATGGACGGCGGGGGCGGGGCTCACTGACAGGCTGAGCTCTGGGCTGCCCCCTGGCCGTACCCATAGCCAGAGGACTGAGCTGGGAGGACTCAGATTCTCAAACTTCAGACACAAGGGTTGGCCCAGATAGTCTGTGTGGGGTGGGTCCCAGAGGTTTGAGGTGTCCCTGCCCTGACCCTGTGTGACAGGCTGTCCTATGCACCCCCTCAGAACAAGCAGACCAGTGAGTCAGCGGTGAGCAGTACTGTCAATCCCATCGTCATTCATAAGCGCAGCAAGGTGAAGACGGAGGCCGAGGGCCTTCGACCAGCCTCCCCGCTATCCCTGACACAGGTAATCTACTGGTCAGCCTCACCATCTTCAGGCCGGGGCCAGCCTCGTCTCCTCTGGGTGGACTGACACGGGACAGAGACCTGTCGGTGAATGGGTGCCTGAGTGAATGAACGAGCAAATGCGTGAGCCCGGGAGGGTGGGGTGGATGTGTCATGAGCTCAGGGAGGTCTCCTGCACCCTGCACATTACATGCGCATCAAACACATGCTGCATGAAAGTGACTGAGTGAGTGGATGAATGAGTGGATGGATGTATGCGTGAGGGAATGAACGAATGTCTGGGGCTGCAGCTCTCCCCCCACCCCCACCACACAGACACCTCACCCTCATGCAGCACAAATCCTGGTCGAACTGAGTTGCTCACACCTGCTGAATGGCTCAGGCTCCAGTCCAGTTGCTCCCTCTCCCTGGAACTCTGTCCCCCAGCTTGCCCCTTTGCTGCCACTTCAGCCTTTCTTGACTCTCCTAGATAATAGGACCTGCAGCTACTCAGACATCCATTGTAGCCTCTGGGATGCTTTGTCTGCCTCCTGCACTGTACTGTGAGCTTTGGACAGGTGGCACTTTGGGACAAGTGCCTGGTTTGTTTCTATGTCACCAGGCCTGGTGTGCAGTAATGTGAAATCACATTTTCTAAGGACTCAGTGCACATTTGAGGAAATGAGTGGTATGGTGAGGGGGAGGGAAGGGAAGATGATTCTTCACAGGAAGGTGGGGAACAGAGCAGCCCACAGCCTAGGACAGACCAGTTGTGGGCTGAGACCCTTGTGCAGGTCTCTCTGGAGATCTGATCACTTATTCTAACCCTCCAAGATGCCAGGGAGACAGTCCCAGCTCTTGGAACAGAGCCCTGTCATGGGAAGGGCTCAGCATGAGTGCTGACCTTGCAGACAAGCCTCCCACCCCGCAAGCCTCTCACGGTGGCCTGGTCTCCATCCGTTACTACACAGTCACCAGCTTGACACCAACAATGCCCAGGGCCTCCTGTCCCTGTCTCCCCTGCATCTGTCACGCCATCCTTTATCAAACCTGTAAACCATGGGGCATGCTCTGGGCACTTAATTTTTATGAAATACTGGGTTCTGTTATTGTCATAAAACAGAGGGGCTGGTGACAAATTCTTCTCCCCTCGCTGACGCCAAAGCATCTCAGCATGATGCATGGTTTCCACGAGACCGGCCATCATCGGCGCTGTTGAAATTGATGAGGACGCACATGTCCTGGAGAGATAAATGCACAGCTGCAAGCATGGGCTGGAAGCCCACTGAGCACCAGGGAGCACCTGTCCCCCCCCCTCCAGCCTAGGGTCCCCAAAAAGTCCTCTTTCCTGCCCAGCTTGGCTCCTCATCCATGTCAAGGGAAAGAAAGCCATTTATCATGAGGAGGTTGTCACTGTGTCACTCAGTCTCCTGACTCAGTGGCCAGATCCTTGCAAGGTGGCTGGGCGTGTTTCTCTTGGCAGAAAGCGCAGCACAGTGACGCCCCTCCCTGCCTAACTAAACCATTAAACTTGTGGGCTGGGATGACGCCCAGCTCCATGGGGAAGCCCTGGTCACCCACTGCCCCTGCACCATCCTCCACTCACATGTCAACCTGGTGGCTTCTTTGGAATCAGCAGAGTATGCAGCTCATGAAAACACTCATTCTGTTTCCAGCTTTCCTGAGAGCGCAGAGTGGGCAGCAGGAGGCCCCAGCCCCCCCAATTCTTGAGGATTTGGGTAGGGGTACTTTTCTGCACTTTCTGTTTAATGTGACACAGTGCTGCCTGGGGACCTTTTGGACAACATGTGATTGTTTTCCTTTTCAGAACACGTGTGTTAATTGAACAGTATGCTCAGAAATCAGCAGGGGCCCCTCAAGCAGGAGCCCTCTGCAGCTCCAGTGGGAAGTCAGTCGGGAGGGCAAGTCTGGCTGGCCACTGCAGTAGTGATGCTGATGCCCGCCCCTAGAAATGGACTCAGCATTAAGAGTAAGGCTGATGTGGGAGCTGCGGCCTCTGCTTTACGAGTGTCTGGAACCTGTGGGGACTCCTAACTGTGGGGAGAGGTTGTCCCCTTAACCTGAGCTGTAAATGTTTGCCCCAGAAACTGTTTTGAAAGACGAACAGTTCTGCCATTTGTAGACAGTCTGAAATGTAAAGCAAGTTATTCTAGCATCTGCCTCTTTACTTGGCTTTGCTCTGAGCCTGCCTAGCAGGCCAGTGGATTATTGGAGAGTCCTCTACATCCTCTGGAGGTCCTCCTCTCTGGGCTTTTCTCCCAGCCTGGGACATCTGTACCCCTCCCTCCCCCCAGCTCCTGCTACCTCCCAGCCTGTCCCCTTGCTGGCTGCTTGGAGGCTGCCCCTGGCCAGATCTATTTCAGCGTTATGTGGGATGAGGTGGCACCGATTCATTCTTAGTCAGTTGCTGGTTTTGGCATTTCAAGTACCTGTGATCAGTGAAGGCCTTTTGCAGGGGCTTTTCCTGGACCACCTTGTATGAGCACACGCGGGCTCTGTCATGCTGGGAGACTGTAGTCCAGGTTGAGGCCTTTGCAGACTCACTGTCTATCCAGGCGAGGGCAAGCCATCCCCTCTCTGAACCCATTTTTCTAGCTGTCTTACAAGAATACAAGTGACCGTGTTTGGGGCTTCTGCTGGGAAGATGTGCCAAGAATGTTCACCCTGCAGAGTGCTGACCTGGGTGTGGATCCCAGTGTGCTGTGTGCCCTGGGAGGAGGGGACAGTACGAGGGTGGGAGGTCTGAAGGGCCAGACCAGATACCTATTGGGTTTCTTCTGCCTCCATGGAGGAGCAGAGGCTGGACACACTGTGACTGAAAATGCCCATCCCCAAGCCTGTGGGGCTCACCCCAGCTCCCACCAGGGGAAACTAAACCAAACAGCAAAAGTCCCTGCCCTGCTCTCTACTCCCCACCTTGCCATGTCAGTTGACTCAGGATGTGGCGAGATACCTTGATGAAGGCAAGCTGGCATGTGAGAGGAGGGGGAGGCCCTAGGGCGGCTGTGTGATAGGGGAGCGGTGGGCAGGAGCCAGCTGAGGAAAGGGGTTGGGAAAGCTGATAAGTGTGTGTATGCATGTGTGCGTGTGTGTACACCTGCACAGCCTCCCCAGAGCTAACAGCAGCCTTTCCTCAGGGCTGGGATGCTGGAGAGGCTCACGTGGGTATGCTCTGCCCCTGCCCCAGGAACAGCTGGCTGACCTCAAGGAAGACCTGGACAGAGATGACTGTAAGCAGGAGGCCGAGGTGGTCATCTACGAGACCAACTGCCACTGGGAAGACTGTACGAAGGAGTATGACACCCAGGAGCAACTGGTGCATGTAAGCTCTGAACCCCAGTAGCCTGCCCAGCCAGGGGCAGAGCCCAGACCACATGGAGCCTCCAGCCTTCCAGGCTCTCTGATGAGAGAAGGAACTGGAGGAGAAGGCTCCAGGAGATGCCTGGGCCATACCCTCTGCAAGTGGGAAGTATGTTTATTTACCTGTGCCCTGCTTGGCACGTGCACACGTGTATTTCCAAAAGGAGCTTACAAGTACATACGTAGTACAAGGTATTATAAGAAAATTAGGGAGAAAGTGAACAATAAAATGAAGTCAGAGACAAGTCAATATGAAAAACTAATCCTCTGAGCTGTAGTTCTCATATAAATCTTTTTTTCTGAGATTCCTAGCAACTGATGCAAAGAGGGAAATAAGATGAGTTAAACCAGCAAGCACAAGATAATAACGATAACAAATCTGCCCCTGAAACCTGGAAGAAGTTTCTTCTGAGGAAGATGCAGTTGGTCATTTCCTCTCGGAGACTGCTCACAGAGACGCAGTTACACAAGTGCAGATGGGTGTTCATACCCAGGTCAGAGAGGGGACTGCTTAAAAATGCCTGGTGCTGATGAGCACTGGGTGTACCCTTCAGAGTGTGTCCTGTTCTGGGTCACTACTGTGAACTCCTACAGTGGCATTCCTTATGGTAGCTGTCAGGCAGTTTGTGCGGTGGGAAGAACAGGAGCGGGGCTCAGCATGGGAAACACCAGCTTCACACCTGGTTCCACCACAACTAGCTGAGTTCTGAGCCAAGGACTGCACTTCCATGGGCCTCAGTTTTTCCTCTTGAATAGAGAAGTGAATCCTACCCCATAGAGGGTATGGAGGTTAAATGGGCTCCCAACACAAGCACTTAGCAGAGAGAACCATTCAGGGGTGTCCAAGCTTTTTGCATCTCTGGGCAACACTGGAGGAAGAAGAGCTGTCCTGGGCCCCACATAAACACACAAACACTAACAAAAACTGATTAGCAAAAAAAAAAAAAAGGTTTTAAGTAAATGTATGCTTTTGTGTTGGGCTGCATTCAGCCATCGTGGGCGGCGGGTGGGACACTCTCACATGGTCGCTTCTTTTGCCTCCTCCTCCCTGTTCTCGCCAGCCCTGAGCATTTCTCTCTTCTCCATCCAGAAAAGAACTTAAGTTCTGGAACAAGCCCCCTCACACACCTGTCCCATCACACGCCCCTCAGTGAGTTAGTGCCTGTAAGGATGAACCCTATGCTGACCTGGCAGCTCTGCTGTTGGCAGACACAGTCACCGGCACATGCACGGCTCGCTCCCAGAAGCCGTCTCCAGTGAGCCTCCTCCTCCCCAGCTCCCTGAATTTAGCATTTAGAGCCCTGCCCACTCCCTCTGCTCCCTCCTTTTGTGTGACCTGCCCTCAAATACTGTAGGTTTCCTTGTGTTTGGGTTTTTCTCCCCAAATTCTCAGCCAGGAGATAAATATCCCAGCAAACCGTTATTGCAGCTGCCATAGAACCTGTGAAGCAGGGTCTCCTGTAATCCTTCTTTAGGAGAAGGGGCATTGGAGCGATGAGTTATAGAACAGATCAGATTCAATCAAAGGAAGAGAGGGGACAGTACCTGGGCCTGGGAGAGGGCCCACGCAGAGTGGAGACCAGGACTTCAAAGATGTGCTCTGCAATGAGTGGGTCAGCCACAAAGAGTAGGGAGGGAACTCCTCAAACGAAGGCCGAGGGGTCCAGGTGTGGGATGGAGAGCTTCAGCTGCAGACTCCCACCTGTGCCTGTGGCTGTCCCTGCGACAGCAGGTGATCTCCACTTGGCCATGGAAGAAGCGGGCTCCTGCGAGAAGGGAGCCAGGCTCCCCGGCCCAGCTCTGCCCCTGCTCCCTGGGAAGATGGGCGGCAGCAGGCACTCAGGTGAGCTGGGGGCCCCAGTCGACTGTTGACAATTTGCTGCAGAGTGAGCCAATGAGAAGAGATGAAAGGCATTGTCAGAATGCATCTCTATCATTTGAAAGCCTTTAAAAATGGGACGTGAGGCTAACACAGTAAGATCTCCCTGGAAGTTCCAAGTGCTGCAGACTCTGCTTGCAGCGGTACTGCCGTCTGTGTGCGTGCTGGTCGGGCCTGTCACCCAGCGCATGAGCGGCTCTGTCTGTCAGTGCGGCGTGCCAGTGCCTAGGTGCCCGGCTCTTGTGCGGCGTGAGGGTTTCAAAGGTCTATGGCAGCGTTGTCCAGTAAGAAGACACTGCGTGCCACGAATGCCGGCCACGTGTGTAATTGTGCATTGTGTAGAACACGCAAGAAAGAGTAGAAGAAAGCAGGGGAAATTAACTCTAATGATATATTTTATTTAACCTAGTATATCTAAAATGTTATCATTTCAACATGTAATCAATATAAAACAAAATTATCGAAATATTTGACATCCCTTGTGTTTTCATGCTCAGTGTTTGAAATAGCTGTGTTTACACTTACAGTCCATCCCAGATGGATGGCCACGTTTCAGGGGCTCAGAGCACGAGTGGCAAGTGGCTGCTGCACTGGACAGTGCAGGTCCAGGGATTGTGGGAGGAGTGGGTGTGAGGAAGTGAAGGCAGAGAGGGAGCTGGGGACAGAGGAAGAAATAGGATGGGGCTGGAGAGAATGGGCCCCCAGGACCTGAGTATTGCACCCTCATCTCCCTGTGGGGAAGAAGGCCTGACTCATACAGGCAAGACACGACCTTGAACCGAGAGGGAGACGGAAGGGGAGGGATAGGACCTGAGGAGGCTCCCTGGTGGCTTTTGGAGAGAAGCCCCAGTGGGACAGGAAGCAGGAGGACCAGTATACTCTTTCACTGTGCTGTGTGAGTGACAAATACCACCTATTTCTACTCCCCAGGTAAATAGGCAACCCAAAAGATAGGGGCATAAAAGTGCCATAGGCCCCACACAAATATCAGCACATCCCAAGCTCAGAGATAGTAATTTCCCTGCTTCAGGGGGAACTGAAGCCTTCAGTTAAAGAATCAAAGCAAGTGACCAAAAACCCAAGGGACTACCCAGGACTGCCTGCTCTGTTACCTGTGGCAGAAAACCTCGGTGGCCTGTGGCTCCACAGCCCAGGAGAAACTACTCTGAGAGTCATACAGGTGGTGAGACCAGGGCAGAGACCAGAAGGTGTGGGTGCAGGGACGGGGAGAAAGAGAAATGTTAACCCATGTTTCTGTCCAGGGCGGTGCTGGCTAAGATGGGTATGAGGACCCCACCCCTCCCCGGGGAAGGCTGCTTGCCATGCACTGCCGGGCTTCACCCAAGACAGACCTGCTTGCCCGACCAGCAAGGCTCCTGGGGTCACGCTGCCTGATCATTGCGGTTGTTCTGCTCACTGTCCTGGGCTATTCTGTCCCAAGGGCAATGTCACACAGTCCCCAGAGCCCTTCAGTAGGGTCTGAATCTCACTCCTCTCGGGCCACACTTACTGCAGGGCCACTTAACAAGCTGGGCCTTTGAGGAAAGGGGAGAGAGCTGCCATCTTATTATGGGTTATTATCAAAAACAAAGATGAACATGCATTTATGTTTCCACTGCAATAAAAAAAATTTAATTTGAAAATCTCTGGAACAATAGAGGCAAGCCTGGGACAGGCTTCTCAGGTACCCACCATGGGCACATCCACCTCACTGTAGTTAATTAATGCTTACTGTTTGTAGCCTGGACTATCATCATACCCACCAGTTCTCCATAGTCCTGAGCCTGGAGCCCAGTCTGGGTGAGCAGGATGCCTTTGGCCATCTGAGATGGTCACTTTGATGACTAATTGGAAAATGTAGCTTAGAAATTAGCACACAGCATATCGTCACTTACGGCCACTGATGACGACTCATGAAGGGGTGTTGCTGGGGGGGGGTGATCTGCAGAGTGGATGGTGGTCTGGGGGGTGGCTGGGCTCACCCGCACTTTGGGCTTGTTTCTGCAGCACATCAATAATGAGCACATCCACGGGGAGAAGAAGGAGTTTGTGTGCCGCTGGCAGGCCTGCACCAGGGAGCAGAAGCCCTTCAAGGCGCAGTACATGCTGGTGGTGCACATGCGCCGGCACACGGGCGAGAAGCCCCACAAGTGCACAGTGAGTGAGCCCTCGGCACGGCCCTCCCGCCTCAGTGTCTGTAGGGCCAGCCCTGCCGGCTGGGCGGCATGGGCCATGTTGTACCTGGCTGACCTCAGGGAATGTGGGGGCAATGGGCCACAGCAGCTGCGCTGGGACAGGCCTTGCCAGCAGATGGTGCTGTCTGCTCCTGCCCCTGGGCTTCTGCCCGTCTTGGTCCTGGGGGCTCCTCACCTATCTGCCATTTCAGAACTTTGATCTATTCTCTCTCAGGGAGTAACTGCAGTTGGTGTGTGCTGGTGTCTCGGAGCACAGCTATACCCTCACAGTTCCCATGTCTGGATGACCTCAGACAGAGGGGCTGGCTTGGTACCCCACAGAAAAGCTTCACTGGTGATTTACAGCTTGAGCAGTGATGTGTTAAAAATCTGTTTTGGGTGTTTTTTTTAAGTGAACCCAAAGATATCTTTTAGACTGCCTCCCTTACAGAGTCAACAGGATCTGTGACAATAATCGGTGAGACATTTTTTTAAACACACAGAAATTGCGCCCTCTTTAAGAGGGGGGTCGGTCCGGTAGTCACTGATGGCAGCTCCCCTTTGTGAACTGCCCTGTTCCTGGGTCTCGAGATGCACATTAATAATACCTCTGAAATCAGACCATCTTAAAATTGGTGGTGCCCAGGATTCAATAAGATGTTACCTTTGTTAGCAAGTTACGTTTTTCATCGAAATAAAACTCACTGTACATTTTTTTAAATTTAGTGATTTTTAGTATATTCACAAATTGTGAATTACTAGTTAATTCCTGAACATTTTCGTCACCCCAAATTAAAACTCTATACCTGCCACTTTCTTTTCTGTTTCTCCCCCACTCTCTGACAGCCACTGATCGAGGCAGATCTGTCTCTGAACATGCCTATTCCAGATGGTTCATAAAAATGAGATCATAGCGTGTGTCGCCTTTCTGTCTGGCTTTGTTGACTTATCATGTTTTTAAGGTTCATCCGTATTGTAGCATGTATCAGCCCTTCATTTTTTTACGTTATGACTGAATGATATTCCATTTTATGGCTAGGTCCTAGTTTTTAATCCGTTCATTGGTTGATGGATATTTTCATTGTTTTTACCTTTTGGCTACTATGCATATGCTGCTTTGAGCATTTGTACACAAGTTTTTGTGTGGATCTGTTTTCATTTCTCTTGTATACATGCCTAAAGTAGAATGTCTGGGCCATATGGCAACTCCTTATTTAACTTCTTGAGGCCCAGCCAGACTGATTTCCAAAAAGGCTGGTCTGCACTAACTTACATTCCCACCAGCAGCGTGTGAGGGCTCCGAAACCTCCACAGCCTCATCAGTGTGCGCTGCCTGCCTTTCCATTACCCTCATCACAGTGGATTTGAAGTGGCATCCTATTAAGGTTTGGATTAGCACTTCCCTAATGACCGATGATGTTCAGTGTCTTTTCATGTGCTTATTGGCCTTTTAGTATATCTTTTTTTGCAGAAATGTCTACCTAAATATTTTACCTATTTTTAAATTGTCTTTTTTTAGTATATTTTACTTATTATGCTGTTACAGTTGTCCCATTTTCCCCCTCTTTAGTCCCCTCTGCCCTGCACCTATCACCCACCAGCACTCCTCCACCTTAGTTCATGCCCATGGGTTGTACCTATAAGTTCTTTGGGTTCCCCATTTCCCATGCTGTTCTTAACCTTCCCCTGTCTATTTTGTACCTAGCTATTCTGTTTCTTATTCCTGTACCTTTTTCCCCATTCTGCCCCTCCCCCTCCCCACAGATAGCCCTCCATAGTTCTACTAGACCTTTATCCAGTATACAGTTTGCAAATATTTTCTCCTATTCTGTGGGCTTTCTTTTCATTTTCTTGATAGTTTTCTTTGAAGCACTGTTTTTAATTTTGACGAAGTCTAATTTTTTAATTGCTTATGCTTTTGATGTCATATCTAAGAAACCGTAGCCTAATCCAAGGTCACAAAGATATACCCCCATGTTTTTTTTAGTTTTATAGTTTGTAAGTTTATAGTGTGATTTATATATACATACATTATATATATAATATATATGCATTATATATATAATATATATATAATGTATGCATTATATATGTGTATAATATTTATATACTGGGGCAAAAAGTATGTTTACAGTTGTGAATACATGAAACAATTTATTCTTATATTGTTATTTATTAGGTATTATATTATATTCCATATGAACAACTGTAAATTTACTTTTGCCCCACCCAGTACATGGTTTTATGGGGTGGCTCTTCCATTTAGGTCTGTGATTCATTTTGAGGTAATTTTTGTGTGTAGTGTGAGGTGAGGGTCCAACTTCGTGCTTCTGCACGTGGTTATGGAGTTTTCCCAGTCACACTTGTTGAAGAGACTGTTCTTTCCCCACTGAACAGGCTTGGCACTCTTGCCAAAAACCAGTTGGCCCTAAACACATGAGTTTTCTGAACTCTCACGTGTATTCCATCGATCTGTATGTCCCTAGGCCAGTACCACACAGTCTGGATTATTATTGTTTTATAGTAAGTTTTGAAATTGGGAAGTGTCAGTGCTCCAAATTTGTCCTCCTTTTGTAAGATTGTGTTGGCTCTTATGGGTCCTTTGCAGGAAGTTATTTTCTTAACATCTTGGGTGGCAGCAAGCCGTAGCCCTCTGATATGAGTCATGAATCGCAGAAACAGACAGAAGGCATTTGGAACCAAGTGTGCACAGTCAGACTGGTCAGGAATAAAGGGGAGGACGGGGAGAATGAGACAGTTCCGGCTGGGGTTTGCGTGTCATTCTGAGGTCAGTCTTCACAGGTACAGGGGGTGCAACTACAGTATTTTTTAAGTACACACTCCTGGGTTCAGAACCTCCTTCAATGATCCCCTCTCCCTCCCTCCATGCCACTCTCGCCTACTCCCTCCTCTCTTCCTTCCTTCCTTCCCAAAAGTGTTCACCTTTTCACCTGACACTAAATAGTAGGAACACAGAAATGAACAAGGTACCCCAAAGGTACCTGCTCTCATGGAGCGTGTACTCTAGTGGGAAGACCAGATAACAAAATGATGATGATCATTAGAGATTGTGTTAGGGAGCAGAAAGGGGGCAGGGTAGTTATGATCAGGACTATCAGAGGAATGCTCTCAGAGGAGATGACCTAAAAGATTGGGAGGGAGGGAGCCAGCTAGGGTAGGTGGGGGCGGGGAGAGGTTCTGGTCAAAGGGGACTACTGCATGTGCCAAGGCCCTAGGCCTGGAAAATTCAGTGGGGTTAAGGAACTGAAAGGACATCAGGATATCCAGAGCAAGGGTGAAGGTGGCCAGCTCATTCAAGGCCATGGAGGACTCTGGATTTTATCCTCAGCACAGTGTCCTACCTGGGGAGGGGCATTGGGGAATAGTTAAACATAGCATTTTCAGAGTTTTTAATGATATTTTCACAACATGCTGTTGATTTTAACAAGCAGAATACATAACTAAGTAACTGATATATTCCCAATTTGGTTTAAAAAAGAATGCACGGAGAGGAATTGCAGAGTCACCAGAATGAGACTTAAGTGGATGTCAGCAGCGGCTGTCCCTGGGCGGCAATGTCGTCATGGCCTTCTCTTTACTTCTCAGCCCTTTCCAAGTTCTGTAGAAATGCCGTCTGTCCATTTCCTGGTCACGGAGTAAGGGTGAATGTTACTGTGAAAGCACACACTTCCGAGCACACTGGCCAGGCGGAGCAGGCAAGGGGCGGGGAGGAGGCTGTGTCTGCCTGGGGCACCCTCGCTGACCAAACTTGCCTCTTCCCAGTTCGAGGGCTGTTCAAAGGCCTACTCTCGCCTGGAGAACCTGAAGACACACCTGCGGTCCCACACCGGGGAGAAGCCCTACGTGTGTGAGCACGAGGGCTGCAACAAGGCCTTCTCCAATGCCTCTGACCGTGCCAAGCACCAGAACCGCACCCACTCCAATGAGGTACCCCGCAATGCATCACCCCACAGCTTCTAGACATCTGGAGGCCAGGTAGCCAGGTGCCCTCCTCACCACTGACCCACTGCCTGAACCACCACTCAGCAGCAGGCCTCAGCCCCCACAGCCTGAGGAGCTGGCAAAGACATGCTATACCCACTAGCACTGCCTGCTCCTGCTGGATCTGTGAGCCCCCTGCTGACGGGAAACAGCAGCCTCTGTTGCCCCAGGTGGTCAGAATCCCTGGCAGGGCTAAGAGTGCCCAGGGATCGAAGTTGGCAGGAGCCCATGGTGTCCACTCTACCCACCTCCCAGTCCCTGCCCAGCCAATCAAATACTGTCACACAGGGAGACTCGGGAAGGAACATTTCTAAAAGCTTAGATATATTGGGACCCCAAAGGGACTTGCTTCAGTGCTTGTAAGAAGTTAGAGGAATTCCCAAAGGCATCTGACCCCGAGTCTCTATAGATGAGCTGGGCTTGAAGAGGGGTGTATGTCTGTGTGTGTGTATGTGTGGTGATATGTATAGGTATGTAGGTATGGATGTACATGTGTATGTATTGTGTAGCAAATGTGGTTGTGCATGTGTGTATGTGTATGCTTATATGTATTAGGCATGTGTCTGCATGTAGACATGTATAAATGTTTGCTCGTGTGCGTGTGCATGTGTGTGCCTAAATTCATCTGGTATCATCTCTATGTAGACATGTGTATACACATGTGGATGTGCATGTATGTCTGTGAGTTTGGGCTGTGTTTGTCTATGACTCAGGTCTGAGGTTCAGAAACCCCGGGTTTTCATTGCATTCCCGGGCGACTTTGAGCCCATTTACTTGCCTCTCTGAACCATCTTTCCCTATCTGAGAGTTCAGGGTTCTGGCACTGTCTCACAGGTGTAACACTCAGTACTGATACAGAAAGTCCCAGCGCCCTGGTCACAGGGGACGTCACACCAGGCTCTGTGTCCCCCTGTCCCTCCACAGTCTCTGATCTGTGTCCCCTGCTTGTCGTGGGGGCTCCCTTAACCACATGCTTACCTGCTGGAAAAGATGGCCGACTGGCCAGGAGGGTGGGCCCCTGCAGGCCTGGGGCCAGTGTGGGTCCATCCAGAGGGCATGGCTGCAAACAGGGGGAGCACCTTCTAACTGTGCTGGTTAGGCTCTGTGAAAGGAAGTGGCATGGCTTCGGGAAGAACGGGGTGTGCCTATTCTGAGTTTGCCACCGTGGCCTACCCATAAATCCGCTGCTTCTCTTCCCAGAAACCCTATATCTGCAAGATCCCAGGCTGCACCAAGCGATACACGGACCCCAGCTCTCTCCGGAAGCATGTGAAAACAGTGCATGGCCCAGATGCTCATGTCACCAAGAAGCAGCGCAATGACCTGCACCTCCGGGCCCCGTTGCTCAAGGAGAATGGGGACAATGAGGCCAACACTGAGCCTGGTAGCCAGGGCTCCGAGGAGATTGCTGAAGCCAGCAGCACCAGCCAGGCCATGGAGGACTGCCTGCACGTCAAAGCTATCAAGACTGAGGGCTCTGGGGTAAGCAGAGTTGGGCAGTGGGGGTCCCCTTCCCCCAGGAAGCCAAGCCCACCAGGCAAGGGCCATTCCATAGCACCACCAGGGGTCCAGAGGTCCAACTGCAGCTGTGGGCTCTGCCCTAGGGTCCCCTGTCTATGCACACAATGTTGTCCCTCCTCTCCAGTTTGACTTTCCTCCCTCACCACCTTGAGCCTCTCATAGAAGCTCTCTTGTGCCAGGTCCCATTCTGCTGGGAAGGCTGTGGATGATGGGAGTGCCTGCCCCCATGTGGTCAGTCTTCAAGGGGGCGGGCTTGGTTCCTGGTTTTAAGCCGTTCTAAACAGCTCTGAGTGCCACAGTGGGTCCCTTCCCCTCTGTCCTGCCTTTGCATCCTCACCCCTCTGGCCTCCATTCTTTTTTCTAACCACCTGTTCTTTGTCTCCACCTCTTTTTTCCTGATTGTACCTCCCCTAAGGATAGACGTTACTGAGGTGAGCGGAGAGGCTGGTGTGGGTGTGGGTGGGCTGGCATGAGTGAAGGTGGGCTGGGTGCCTATCCATGACCTGGGAAGGTGGGTTGAATAGGTAAGCAGCAGACACTGCTGGTGGGACCATTGGAACAGGCAAACACTGGCAGCAAGAGTCAAGCTGAGGAGCACAGGGTGGGGACCAAGCCTGCAAGAGGGAGAGGGCAGAATGGGTGTGGGTGAGGGCTGCAGAGGACAGACAGACTGACCTACAGCAGGTCTTGAGTGCCAAGGTAAAGAACGTGCGTGGTAACATGGACAGGATGGAGAATTGTAGCTTCCCAAGGAAAGGTCCAGGATTTGGGGCATTCATCCTAGATGTAAGCCCAGAGGTACCATTGGGTTCAGTTCCAGGTTCTGTAGAGTTCTGCACGGTACACACGTGTCATGAGCTCTCAGCCCCATTTACCCCGACACAGGAAGGGCTAGCTTGATGGCCACTGAGACAAGGTCTGCATCCAACAGTTCCACCTCCCTGCTTGTTTTTCCCCTTTCTAGCCACGTACCTCTGGCCTGTTGAGAAGGCATGGAGTCAGCAGGCTTTCATTGTTCCTTGCTTCACTGTGGGCACATCACAGTTGTTGGGAATGCTTGAGTATCCTCTTTCATATCAACATCATGTGGTTTCAGCAGCTTCTGTGGAGCACAGTGTCCAAGTGTCCATGTGTTAAAAGCTCAACAGGCTCAACATGTTAAAAGCTCTGAATCAGATGCCAGCTGGGAGAGCTTAGTAGCATGGGGTGGGGCCCGGGGGCTGACAGTTACTGGGTGTCTTCCATGTGCCAAAGTTCACTAACACTGCCTTGCAGGCAATTGAGGTCCATCTTATAGTTGGGGAAGCCAGTGCTCAGAGAAGAGATGATTTGTATGCTTCTCCACCGGGTAGCTTCCTTCCCGCCCTTGGGTGTACAAGGGTACATTGTGGGTGTAGGTCCAGGTGGGTTCTCACACCTCTGAGTCTGCACCTTCTCACCATGTCCCCTACAGCTGTGTCAGTCCAGCCCAGGGGCTCAGTCGTCCTGCAGCAGCGAGCCCTCTCCCTTGGGCAGTGCCCCCAACAATGACAGCGGTGTGGACATGCCGGGGACAGGGCCTGGAAGCCTGGGAGACCTGACAGCTCTGGATGACATGCCCCCAGGGGCTGACGCCTCAGTCCTGGCCTCCCCCTCCACGGGTGGCCTGCAGCTGCGCCAACACATGACCACCATGCACCGGTTAGAGCAGCTCAAGAAGGAGAAGCTCAAGTCACTCAAAGATTCCTGCTCATGGGCCGGGCCAGCCCCACACACCCGGAACACCAAGCTGCCTCCCCTCCCGGGAAGTGGTGAGTGGAGGTCCTGGTGTGTGGGCTAGGGAGGGACAGAGCCTGGGCAGCATCCACTAGGTTCATGCCCATCAAGCACCATGCGTGCTCTCACTGGATGCCCACAGTAGGATGGATCTTACTGGCCCATTGCATGGGTTAGGAAGCTGAGACCCAGAGAGATGAAAGCGCCTCACTTACATCAATGGCAGAGCTGAGACCTAGCGCAGGCCTGAGTAGCTGCAAAGCCTGTACTCTTTCAGCTTTACCACACTGCACCCTCTGACCCTTAACAAAAGTTAGTCCCTGCTCACATCATCCTCTTTCTCATGAGTCATTCAATCACTTATCACGTACTTGCTCTGGGCACCATGGCAAAGGCTTCAGGCAGGAACGACATCATCCTGGTCCCTGTGGTTAGAAGGAGCATAAGAGTTAGAAGGCCACACCACCAGATGCATAGTTGCCCACAGAAAGAGCCAAACACACTGAGGTAGAGCTGTGCAGAGGAGGGAGAAAGCACAGCAACTGGGGAAGGGCAAGGAGGACTGCATGTAGGAGGCAGTCCTGTGTTCAGCCTCAGGAGGTATTGGCCAACTTTGAGACGGAAGGCAGCATCACCAAGCATTTCTTGAGTGCTGACCCTGTGCCAGGCAGTGCACCAGGCACCGTGGGGCACTGACCCTATCGGCTGCCCTCCAGGGACTGACAGCCCAGCATGGACCATAGGACTGGATTTTTGAGAAGTGGACACTGAGATGCTCTTCCCAGCCCTCCCCTGAAGGGAGGACTTGTTGACTCAGCTGTTGAGGGAACTGCTGGTAGATGGCCTTGAACGCTCAGCCTCCCAGAAATCGCCTAGGTTGCTGACAGCTGCCTCACCCAAGGTCACCTCTTCCCAGGGTGGCCTGCATCCAATGACTGATCATTGCCAGAGTGTAAAGACTGTTTGCACCCAGAGCTCCCCGTGAAGTGAGCTGAGGCTGTTGTTGGGTTAGCGTCCCTTCTTATTTCTCCCACTTGCCTCCCTTTCTTCTCCTTCCATGGGTGTGGGTCTCTAGGCCCTCCCAATAAGCAGCCTGTTCAGTGAACCCAGTCCTGGCAGCCCAACTGGCAGTGCCCATCCACAGGGGGTAAGGGTGCTACAAGGCTGTGGCCAGGGCCCTCCAGGACTCTTTTCAATAACTCAGTCCTGTGGAGAGGACTTGTGTCTGCAGCTGGAGAAATAGCACCAGATATAGTGAGAATGCAGGGCCTGCCAGCAGTGGGAGAGCAAGACTGGGATCTGGCTTCCTGACTTCTGCTTGCCCACCGCTTGGTAATGAGTAGTGCCACCATTTGCTCACTTACTGTCCCTTCCTTCCTTCCTCTTTCCCTTCAGAAATCACTGGTTCATCGCCTCCTGTGTACCAGGCCATGTCCTAGGGCTCCAAGGGTGCAGACTTGGCCTCCTCACAGCAGGCAGAGCACCCCACTGCACCCCAACCTTCTCCTTTGTGATGACCCTTCTCCTTTCCCACAGGCTCCATCCTGGAAAACTTCAGTGGCAGTGGGGGTGGCAGGCCAGTGGGGCTGCTGCCTAACCCGCGGCTGTCTGAGCTCTCTGCCAGTGAGGTGACCATGCTAGGCCACCTGCAGGAGCGCAGGGATAGCTCTACCAGCACGGTCAGCTCCGCCTACACCGTGAGCCGCCGCTCCTCTGGCATCTCTCCGTACTTCTCCAGCCGCCGCTCCAGTGAGGCCTCGCCCCTGGGTGCTGGCCTCCCTCACCATGCCAGCTCTGCGGACTCCTACGACCCCATCTCCACTGACACGTCCCGGCGCTCGAGCGAGGTCAGCCAGTGCAGCGGCATCGGTGTGGGGCCGCTCAGCCTGACTCCCGCGCAACAGTACAGCCTTCGAGCCAAGTACGCAGTGGCCACAGGTGGGCCACCCCCCACCCCACTGCCAGGCCTGGAGCGTGGGAACCTGCGGGCCCAACTGGCGCTGCTGGACGTGTCCGAGCGCATGTTGGGCCCCCGGCGGGGCAGTGGTGGGCCAGCCTATGGCCACGCAGGGCCCGCACCCGCCTTCCCCCACGAGGCACAGGGCAGCGGAGCACGTCGGGCCAGTGACCCAGTGAGGCGGCCTGATGCCCTTGCTCTCCCACGGGTGCAGCGCTTCCACAGCGCCCACAATGTGAACCCAGGCCCGCTGCCACCTTGTGTCACTGAGAGGTGCAGCCTCCGCCTACAGGGTTCCGCCAGTGCTGATGGCAGCCTGGCCCACAGCACCTACTCTCCCCGACCGCCCAGCATCAGTGAGAACGTGGTGATGGAGGCTCTGGCAGCCGGGACAGACAGTGCAGGGCCTGAGAGCAACCTCATGCTGCCGGAGGACGACCTTGTGCTGCCTGATGATGTGGTGCAGTACATCAAGGCACACACCAGCGGGGCTGTGGATGAGAGCACCCGGCAGGTCTATGCCCCAGAAAGCACCTGCTTCTCTGAACACCCCAAACTGCCCAGCCCAGGGCTGCACGGGCAGCGCAGGATGGCGGCTGCGGACTCCAATGTGGGCCCCTCTGTCCCTGTGCTAAGAGGTTGCCAGCCGGGCTACGGAGCCCCCTCTAGCCTGAACAAAAACAGCATGCCTGTGCAGTGGAATGAGGTAAGCTCTGGCACCATGGACACCCTGAGCAGCCAGGTGAAGCCTCCACCTGCTCTGCAAGGCAACCTGGCTGCAGTGCAGCAGAAGCCGGCTTTCAGCCAGTACCCAGGCTATAGCTCACAAGGTCTGCAGCCAAGCCCAGGCAGCCTGGACAGCACACAGCCACACCTCCAACCCTGCAGTGGAGCCCCCTTTGTGCCCAGGATAAATTATACGCAGCAGCTACGGCTGGCAGGGACAAGTAGCCAGTGTTCCAGCATGACCACCACAGTGAGCCCCCACAGCTACGGCCAAGCCCACCCCCAGCTGAGCTCCAGTACCAGAGGTGGGGCCCTGAATCATTTCCCCACATCTTGCAGCAACCTGGCAGCCAAGCCGAGCCACTTGGGGCTCCCCCAGCAAATGGAAGTTGCTCCCGACCCCTCCATGATGGGTTGCAGTCGCAGGGAACCTGGGCTCCCCAATTCCACCCTGGCAGGGATGGCACCGCCTCCTGCAGCCCAGAGCTACCCACAGCAGAGTCATCACCAGTCAAATCCCATGAGTCAGGACATCTTCCACCAGGGCCCCAGCCTTCTGCCTTCCCACCAGCCTGGCTTCATGGAGCTCCAGCAAGGCACTGTGGGGCTGGCCGGACCACGCTTTGGCCTCGTGCAACCCCGGCCACCTCCTGATCCCAACCCTAATGGCCGCCACCGAGGGGTACGTGCTGGGCAACAGCTGGCCTATGCCAGGACCACTGGCCATGCCATGGCTACTGTGTCAGCCAGCCAGGAAATGGCAGAGTCTGCCCCCAAGGGAGCAATGGGTACAATGGTGTCCCTGCCTCAGGTTCACCCGCAGGACACAGGTGGGGCCCAAGACCACAACATGCTCTGCTATTATGGCCAAATCCACATGTATGAACAGAATGGAGGCCTGGAGAACCACACGGGCTGCCAGGTCATGAGGCCCCAGCCACCACAGCCACAGGCCTGCCTGGAGAGCATCCAGCACCAGCCCTTGCCCTCACCAGGGGTCAACCAGGTGTCCAGCACTGTGGACTCCCAGCTACTGGAGGCTTCCCAGATCGATTTTGATGCCATCATGGATGATGGTGATCACTCGAGCTTGCTGTCGGGTGCCCTGAGCCCCAGCCTCCTCCACAGTCTCTCCCAGAACTCCTCCCGCCTCACGACCCCCCAGAACTCCCTGTCTCTGCCCTCCATCCCCACGGGCATCAGCAACATGGCTGTTGGGGACATGAGCTCCATGCTCACCAGCCTGGCGGAGGAGAGCAAGTTCCTGAACATGATGACCTAAGGCTCCAGCTGAGCAGACCCACAGGAGGCATTCATTTCCAGAGTGTGGGACTGGCATTGTTTTGTCTTTTTCCAAAAAAGTATTAATAGGTCTGAGGGAGTTTGCCAGTGGCTAGTTCAGACCACAAATGCTTTAAGGGCAAGTTTATGTATATCCTACCTGGTCTTCTGGATTATTTTTCAGAACACAAAATATTTCAACAGGAAAGACTCGTTTACACAGTGCTTCCTGCCTTTGGTGTTCATAGGACCACTCTGCTTGGCTTCTTCGCCTCCCTTACCTGGCTGATGAAAGGTTACATTGGCCTGTGCTTCCCAAGTACACAAGGAAAAGGGTAAAGGAACCACATTTGGGTTTGAATCTGTAAGTCATGCAGAATATTCTAATCCAGGAAGGTAAGCTTCTCTGATACCTACAAGAAAAAGGATTTGCTGGCCCCCCAGAATTCTTCTGTGAAGCTTAATTCATGAGGTTGCTAATGTCCCTCACCACAGAGGAGAAAAAGATTTTACCTAGATGATTCGGAAGCACATCCTGATTTCAGGTTTGGTAGAGCTGGCATCTCTACCCTACAAAGCCAAGTTTTCAACTGGCAGACTGTCCAAGTGTATATGAATGAATACAGTACAGAAGTATTGCCAGAAAAAGGAAAGAAAAAATTGTAACACTTGGGGCATGCCCAGAAGCCTGGGCCTCTCCAGACCATGTTTACAGTATTCCTGCATGTAGAATGTAACCCTTCCTGAAAAGAACACTTACTTCTAAATACCTCGGGGCTGCTGAAGCTTCTGTGGGTTAGGCATGGACTGAAGGGAGCCGAGTTCGGGTCGGAACCTTTGGAAAGTGAGAGTGCATGGGGCCCAGCCTGAGGCCACCCTGGAGATTTCCAGTAGGAAGAAGAAGTCACATGTTTACCCAGTCCTGTTTCCCCAGGGCACTGTTCGCCCACTTTACCCCCGGGCCTGATGACAGCCTCCGTCCAGGGCCCTCCAGGCCATACTGTCCCCTCACCAGCAGCCCAGTGGTCTCTGCCAAGCCACACAACATGCAGTCCTAGTATCTTCTGGACTCCCTTCTCTCTTCCCTCTCATTCATTTCAGAGAATGATGATATGAATGGTGTTTTCGGTAGGGGCGGGAGGGTAAAGGAGTTGATTCCTAGAATTCTGAGGGACCAACACTGTTCGCTGTGACCAAGCCACAATCCCAAATGGAATTTGGAACCAGCATCTGGAGGTTTTCCTGAACATACTATAGGATGACTCTGTGCATCCTCCCCAGCACACGCATATACACACCCTATACCTTGCCTGTGTTGAATTTGTGGCAACCTTGCCAAAACCAACTGCATTCCTGTGAGTTTGGTCCTGACTATGACCCTGGCTTTAGGCAGGACAGGGCCAACACCTTACCTGGGCCTTCCACATCCCAGAACATCCAGTGCTTTGTGAGGGTCCAAATAAAAGGCCAAGTCCAAATAACAGCCCTGGGAGAGGTCCAGGAATCTGGGCTCTGTGGTGGTCATTCACTCCTGAGCTAGGATTCCACTAGCTGTTCCCACCCTGTATATAGTCTGTACAGAAGACATCCTCCCTAAAAATACTGTAGGTAAGTCATCCAGCCAAATTTATATCTCCAAAACATTTTTAGCTTTTTCTACATGCTATGAATTGAGATGACATGTTCAACTTGTAAATAAGCCTTTTTGTATATTAAAAAGTAATTTTTTCATAATTTATTTTGTCTATCTGCTTCTTCCTTGACAGTAGTTAATGAGAACCTAGGCAGTAAATTTGTTGCACCTGAACAGAACACGGGCTGTATTTTTATTCTCAACAGTGTCAAAATTGACTATCCCACGCTTCCCAAGGAATGTTTGATGCTGAGCACTTACTGGCTTTGTTTGTTGTCTTGCTGGAGATGGGAGGTGATTTAGTTTTTAGCGGTTTAGCATTTTACAGTCAATATCTGGCTGTTCATCCAGTGAGCTAGTCTGAATATCAGAGCTGATTGGCTGAGAGCCATTCCTACCAGATCCAGGTATAGTCTCAAGCACTCTTCACATCTGAATCTTCTCTTTCAGGGGCAGTCTGGTGACACACTTGAGTTGGAGTGGGGCTGGGGAGAATACAGGCAGACCCTCTGTGCTCTGGTGTAAGGAAAGGAGAGAGTCAGGGCTGGCAGCTGGAGCCCAGGATACCGAGCAGCCAGCCTGGGGTGAAGGGGCCCCTGGGAAGCAGCCACGAGCAGGGTTCAGTCCTGGGTGGGGACCCTGACAGGTACACAGGGAGGGCTCAAGTCTAGTAAGAGATCAGTTAACCAATGGCTAAAATTGGACCACTGCAGTGAGGCCAGTGAGTGGAGCATGGGGTCTGGGTTGAATTCTGGAACTGGGACAGGAGGACTGGGAAGAGGGTTGCCAGGACTAGGTTGGAAGGGGTAGAAGGTACCTCTGTACTCCTCCTTGATAAAACTTTGTTTTTAAAGATTTTATTTATGTGTTTGTTTGTTTATTTATTTTAGAGAGAGGAGAAGGGAGAGAAACAGGGACATGAGAGAGAAATATCAATCAGTTGCCTCTCGCATGTGCAGACCCACAACACAGGCACATGCCGTGATCCAGACTCAAACCTGCGACTTTCCACTTTGCAGGACAATGCCCAACCAACTGGGCCACACTGGCCAGGGCCCTGAGAAAACTTTGGCACCCAGGGTGGAGCATCTGGAGGCAAGCCACATGGAGAGTTTTTAAACTCAAAACTAGTTCTGTGGGCTGTAATCAAATGGACTGAAGAAGGGTTCTCTGGTTGAATAAATGTAGGAAACACCCAAGCACAATGGAATGTAGCAGATTTTCTTTCTGCAGAGCATCCCAGAGGCTTTGCTGTGTGTCAGGAGAGACATTACTTCTCTGGCAGTAATTTACTGGCAGAAGTCCTACAGCCAGCGCCCCACTCCTGGCCTCCCTCCTCCAGTGGGGAGGACTCGCTTAGCTGCCTGCCCACTCACTAGGAGAAACTGAGTGTCTGGCCTCTTCCAACCGCACCTATAGGCTTTGCGCCTTCTCTACTTCGGGGCGAGCACTGCTCTGCTTGGGGACAAAAGTTGTTCGATGTTCCCTGAGACTGGGTAAGTCACAGTATGAAGACCACTGTGGCCATTCAAGTCAGCCACATCCTCTGTATCACAACTGTGGCCACAATCACGCTGCATAACACTATCCATAAAGTCTCAGCACGTAACAGTAAACATTTATTCATTAATCTGGGTCAACTGAATGTTGATCTATCCAGCTTGGGCTGGGCTGGGCAGCTCTGTGGGTCAGCTGGGGGCAGCTAATCCAGCTGGGTTGGCTGGGGCACCTTGGATCTCTTACATGTGACTCTCATTTTTCTCCAGGACCAAGACACTGGCTTGAGTATTGCTTTCTTGTGGTGACAGCAGAAGCACCAAAAATAAGCAGAAAAATGCGGGTCCTCTTGAGGTCTCGGCTCGGAATCAGTATATCATCATCTTTACCTCGTTCTTTGGCCAAAGCAAGTCACATGGCCAAACCCACCATTGCTGACATCAGGAAGTATACACCTTCCATCAAGTGAGAGGAAGAGAGCATTTGTGAACAGTAATCCATAGGGACAACATTTATTTCCCTCCCAATTATAGAATATATTCATGCCAGATCCCAAGTGTATCCAGTCAATCATCAGTGTCAAAGTCCAGGATACTGTGCGGTCTGCATTCATTCTGATATGGCTCTTCTTGAGGGAACCAAAAGGAATTTTTCCAGCCCCACGCACACACACCCAGGACGCAGTTGTGGGACAGGGCTGGAGTCACTGCCAGCTCAGTCACTGTTCACAGCATCTGCATTCCTGCGGGGCACATGCTGCCTGTGCCTCTACTCCGGGCAAAAGGTCTCTTGAGTGGCTCCCCAGTCCACTGTGCTCTGCAGCTGTCATTGGTGTGGTCTTTGTCTTCTGTCATCCTTTTGACCTCTGAAGAGGGCAGTGGAAAGTGTGTTTTCTTTGGCAGTGGAGTAACTTTTGACCTCTTCCTGCCTAAAGGAAGTTGCAGTGCTGAGGTTCTTTACATTTCAAACAGCCTCAGTCCCCTTTACTCTGTGCTTATAATGCATTTGCCAATTCACCTTTCTCAGACATTGTGGGTTTTCTACTGGGTTGGCCAAAACGTCTGTTAAAATAAAAGATATGTTTTTCAATTTCACCAGTAAGTTTATTGATTTGGAAATTTTGAGTATGTCTCTTGTCTCCCGTGTAGTATAACGCTGATTGTTCTCAATGTCTCAATTTGATCGCTGTCAGCTTCAACTGGTCTACCCAGTTGTGGAGCATCATCACCCAGCAAGAACTCTCCAGCACAGAACTTCACCAGCCACTTTTGACACGTTAGATCAGTCAGAGCACCTTCTCCACACACTACACAAATATTTTGTTGCATTTCAGTTGCATTCTTACCCTTCTTGAAATAATAAAGCATAATATGCCAAAAAATGTTTTGTACTTTCTTCTATGTCCAATATTAAAATGACTACACAAAAATTCACCAATTTTAATTTTAAGTTTTTTAAAAGCACACTGATATGACAGCTGTCACAATGCAATCTAACAAAATTATTTTGAATGAAGTTCAGGACAACTAAGCACTACCAGAGCCATCTTGAACTTTTCAACCAACCCAATACATATAATATAACATTCCAAATCACTCTGGGCCAAAAAACACACCCACAGTTCTGTTGGTAACATGACTCTCTTTCCATTTGATTACTGGTACCTGCATCAGGTTCTGTAGACCACACCCTGAAGGTTGCTAGGCACCCTGTTACCACTGAGGATATTCTGGAGCCACCTTACTCCTTTCAGAGACCTTAAGACAAAGGGCATTCTAATCAAGGGGCACATCCCTAATTGAAATCCCGCTGGAGGCTGCATCTCACTAGCACTGCCTTGGATTGGGTCTTTGTACCATAGGCCAAATCTTAATTTGAAGATCTTTTTAGTGGCTGGAGAGACTGAAAATGAGAAATAATCTCATATTCTATATTCTGTATGTAAACTGGCTCATTCATTTCTGAACTCATCTTTTACTTTTAGAAGAAGTTGCTTGAAGAAGTTATGTTCACAATACTGTGCCTGGAAACTAGTCTGCCCAATTCCATAAATTCATAGATGCATTTTCCCACCCCCAAATCACCATAGCCAATAATTGTACCAAATATTCCTTCACCATATAACACAGGTCACCATTTTTCTTGCCATCTTCATAACTTTCTCTAAATCTCACTGTCCAGTTTCAAACCTGTGCTACATGTTTTAGGACTTTGTTGCAACAGCCTTCCATGCCAGGTACCATTTTTCCAAATAAGTTAACTATGGTCCAATAATGCCATCTAATGAAAACCACAAGAGCTCAGAAGTATACAATCAGCATTCATTTAGCGGAGGCATCTATGAGTCTGCTGAGGGGAGCTGGCCTACTCTGGGGCTGCTGAGCAGCTCTTTTCTGCTCCCCTGCCCCCTCCCCTGGGACCAGAGCAGGGCTAGGACATTGAATAATGATGGCACAAGTGCAAAAAGATAAACAAAACACAGAAAGCCCACAAAGGCCTAGGTTTGGAACAGAGAAAGTCACATAACAGCCCAAACCAATGGAAGAGGGAAGTATACACCTCTAGAATTAGAGGAGACAAATCTCTGAACATTAATGTAATCTACCACACCCTCTAACCCAGCTTTGGTCATAGATTGACATTGTAGCCTCCATCTGTCTCCAGAGAGGGGAAACAGTAGGGTCATTAATTGGCATCCTGTCACCAGTGATTTGCCAAAGCCAGCTCCTGCTATTATTATATGCTTCTCTCGAATCTCTGCATTCAGAGACTTCACATCAATAACTTGAAACTGGCCATGTTGGAAGAATCGACACCACAGGAATCAGCAAACATTACAAATGAGGGTGTCCCCCTGCTTACCTACAGAGAGCCTGTTGTTACTCATTTGCCAGTGTGCCTAATAGCAACACAAATTCTGCGAGTTGTGGATAACCTGATATGTCTGCAGGTCTTTTCCAAATTTATATGTCCACACTCCCATTTTGTGGAGACCTGGTGTCTCCAGAGTGTCATGGCACAGATACCTTGGTCATCTTAGTGGCTTTCAAATTTTAAGAGTCATGTTTCATTTTTCAAATGAAATTGGCTATGTAAGGTCAAGAACACAGTTAAAAGTGGAACTGATCTGGCTAAAGTTGGAAGTAGGAGACTCAGAACCCCCACACATTCCATATGCCCCCTTCCCTGATCATCCAACCAGAGGCAACACAGACATAGGTCCACAGAGTGAAATTTGAAAACCAGTTATCTAATTCAGCAATTTTCAACCCCTGCACTGAAAAAGGCACCCTGATGTGCCACAAGAATTTTCAAAACATGCAGTACCTGACTATTTAGTCAGGGGCACCAACCTCTTTTCCCTTAGATTGTCAAATTTTAAAAAAGTCAACAGTCAACAGAACCATAGTCTTCTTGTGAGGATAAATAAAAATTATACCTATTTTTTGTCAGATTGGCAAAATAATGTAATGTATCTTTTGACATGCCACCAAACTTCAGTAATTTGTTTTGTGTGCCATGAGTTGGAAAATGTTGAAAATTGCTGATCTAGTTCAACACCAGATTAACTGAGGAACGCTCGTAGAAAAGTTGTGAGCACGTTTTGGAAGAATTAGAATCCTTCCTTACAGAATCCCAGAAGTAGGCTGGCTCCCCACACTCTGATAAACAAACACAGGGCACAGCCCTCTGTGCTACCCAACGCTTCCCTCTGCCTTGAAGGCCCTGAGGTCTTTGAGGGCAGGAGTTGTGTTTTATTTACTTGGTCTCCATGCCCAGCACCCTCAGTAGTTTTCATTAATTCTGCTCAATTTGTTTCCATTCACATAGTTCTGAAAGGCTGCATGGAGGGTGGGGAGTGAACAAAGCATTGAGAAATACAAAGACATTGGATCTTGCGAGTGGCCCTTTCAGAATTTATTTGAACAGGGAGCCATGAGGTACACAGAGGTGGAGCTACAGAAACCTTGAGACTGCTCTTGAGAGGTTCTGGGTGTTGTTTCATTTTGTTTTTACTGGATGAAGTGAGGGAGAGGAGGGGAGAAGAAGAGGGAGAGGAAGAAGGCTGTGTCTGGCAGGCTGGGCAGAGCAGAGATCAAAGGCCTTTAGGCAGAATCTCACGGTGGAACTCACAGCTGCCTTGTCAGTGAGCTGGGGGCCTCTGGTGAGCCCTTCCAACTCCAAAATGCACTCCTCTGCCTGCTGTAGTCCCAGAAAATTTATCATTAACCCATGTTTCCTTTGGGCACAAAAATTAAAATCCAATGAAAATGATGCCAATATTACCCAGGATCTTCAAACTTGAAGAATGAGTGAATGAATAAATGAATGAGCCCATGGTAACATAAACCCTCATCAACTGTTTCCTGAACCACCTAGAAATTTCCTACAATTGAGTGGGTGTGTAAGACCCAGCTGTGTGGTAGCATGCTGGCTTTCTTTCATATGAGGGACTGTCATTTATTAATCATTGCAATTCTAGAAACATTCTTGGAAGTCAGAGTTTATCTGAGGTTCCTGAAAAGTGATCAGTCTTCTTCTCCTTCTTCTCCTTCTCCTCCTCCTCCTTCCTCTCTCTCTCAGCTTGTAGACAGAACAAAGAACAAGTAGGTGAGCCCCAGAATGTGACTGAATCACTACAGCATGGAATGATGTGTGCAATGATGTCATGCACAGTAAGCAGTGATCAGCTTATGGCGAGGAGAGGTGGCAGGAAGGAGTATGAAAGATTAGCAGACGTGTAATAGGAAATAAGACCTGACCCAGATTTTGAAGATGAGTAGGAGGTTGTCTGAAGGGACTGGAGATTTCTCATGAGAAACCATGGAGGCTAGAAGTAAGTGAAATATCTCTTAAATGCTAAGAGAAAAGAACTGTCAACCCAGAACTTTTATTCATGAAAACATCCCTCCAAGAAGAAGGTAAAAGTAGACACTCTCAAATAAGTATATACCCTCAGATGGAGGGAAATGAAGAGAAGTCATTGCCAGCAAATCTGTTCTATAGGCAGAAAGGAAATGATACCAGAAGGAAACTTGGAACATCAGCAATGAGGAAACAATGGATACCCAGTATCTGGGTAAATATAGTAGATTTACCTCTTGAGTTCTTTAAAATATGATTAACAGTTGAAAACAGAAAGTATCACATTGTCTGATGGGGCTTTCAATGTATGTAGATGTCATAACCCAAGGATGACATGGAGGACGAAGGTCAAGGGGCCCAGATGGGGTCAGATAACAACATTCTCCACTTGAAGAGGCAAAGTATTGACCCTTAGTAGACTGAGAAAAGTTAATCACTTTTACTGTGAGCCCTCATGCAACCAGGAAATAAACAAACTGTACACAAGTGTGTAGGCAAAAATAGGATAGATAAGTTGAAATGGAATACTACAAAAAAAATGTTCAGATACCTGAAGGAAAATAGGAAAACAGGAACAAACAAAACATAAACACACAAAAAAAATGATAGACCTAAATCCAAACTTGAATAATTACATAAAATGAAAATGGTTTAAAAGCACCAATTACAAGAGAGTAAAGTTGGAGCACTCACCCTACCTGATTTGAAGACTCTCTATGAAGCTGTCATGATCAAGACAGCAAGGACGAATCAGTGGAACAGAGCAGAGCAGGGTTGTCAAACGGGGGCCAAAGACCATCTCTGGCTCATGGTCTATTTTTGTATGACCCTGAGATAAGAATAGTTTTTTACATTTTTAAAGCAGTTAAAAAAATGGATATGAGACAGAGACTGTATCATCCACAAATCCTAAAACATTTACTATTTGGCCCATTACAGAAAATGTTTACCAACTCCTAGAATAGAGCTCAGAAAAAGGCCAACAAACTAAAACCAACTTGTTTTTCGCAAAGGTGTGAAGGTGATTCAGAGGAGAAAGAATAGCCTTTTGAACCAATGGTGCTGGAACAAGTAGATACCCATGGGGCGGGGGGACTTCCACCTAAACCTCACACCTCATACAAAAATTACCTCAGAACAGACCATACATATAATATAAAATATAAAACCACATAAATTGTAGAAGAAAACAAAGGAGAAAATTTTTGTGGCCTGAGTTTAAATAAAGACTTCTTATACATCACATCAAAAAAGAAAACAGTGAGAAATGGGACTTCATCAAAATGAAAAATGTGTTTTCTACAAAAGACAATGTTAAGAAAATGAAAAGACAACCACAGATTGTAGAAACTATCTTTTTTACTACATATCAAACAAAGTACTTGTATCCAGTTTAGATAAAGTACTCCTAAAATTCAACAAGAAAACAAATAATCCAATTTAAAAATGGGCAAAAGAAGACTTCCAACCAAGATGGAGGTGTAGGTAGATACACTTTGCCTCCTCACACAACCAAAAGGACAACAAATTTAAAAACAAAAAGTAACCAGAACTGCCAGAAAATCGAACTGTATGTAAGTCTGACAACCAAGAAGCTGGAAGAAACATTCATCCAGACTGGTAGCAGGGGTGGAGATGGGAAGCCAGGCAGAGAGGACTTGAGGCAACATGGTGGCTGGAGGACTGGGGTGGGCGAGGAGCTGCTGGTGGAGTGGGAAGCCCCACATTTGTGTGAGGATAAACTGGTAGGAACAACTGAGGGGGCAACACAGGGTTCCAGTGCAGGGGAAGAAAGCCCCAAACCCTCCGACTGAAAAAACCTATAGGGGTTGAGGTGGTGGGAGAAATTCCCAGTCTCACATGAGAGTTCATTGGAGAGACCCACAGGGTCCTAGAACGTACACAAAACCACTCACCTGGGAATCAGCACCAGAAGGGCCCAATTTGCTTGTGGGTAGTGGTGGAAGTGTCTGAAAGCTGGCAGAGATATGAAGGAGTGGCATTGTTCCCTCTGGGGGGAGTCTGAGAGGGAACAATGCTTCTCATTCATCTCTCTGCCCCCTCCCCCACATACAGTGCCACAATGCAGTCACTTGGATTGCCCCACCCTGGTGAACACCTAAGGCTCCGCCCCTCACTACTGAAGAGGTGTGGCAAGACAAAAAATAAAAAATGGCCCAAATGAAAGAACAGATTAAAGTTCCAGAAAAATACAACTAAGCAATGAAGAGGTAGTCAACATACCAGATGCACAGGATGCACAGGAAAACACTGGTAATCAGGATGTTCACAGAACTGGTTGAGTATGGTTGCAGAATAGAGGAAAAAGTGAAGGCTATAAAAAGTGTAATAAAGGAAAATGTACAGGGAACCAACAGTGAATGGGACTCATATCAACAGTGTGGAACAGAGGGAAGAAAGAAACATTCAACCAGAACAAAATAAAGAAACAAGAATTAAAAAAAATGAGGAGAGGCTTAGGAACCTTTGGGACAACTTTAAGTGTTCCAACATCCAAATTATAGGGTGCCAGGAGAAAAGGAAGAGCAAGAAATTGAAAACTTATTTGAAAACATAATGAAGGAAAACTTCTTCAGTCTGGCAAAGGACATAGACTTCCAGGAAGTTCAAGAAGCTCAGAGAGTCGCAAAAAATTTGGACTCAAAGAAGCACACACCAAGGCACATCATAATTACATTACCCAAGATGAAAAAAAAGGAGAGAATCTTACAAGTAGCAAAAGAAAAGGAGACAGTTACCTACAAAGGAGTTCCCATAAGACTATCAGCTGATTTCTCCAAAGAAACCTTGCAGGAAAGAAGGGGCTGGGAAGAAGTTTTCCAAGTCATGAAAGGCAAGGACCTACATCCCAGATTGCTCTATCCAGCAAAGCTATCATTTAGAATGGGACAGCAGATCAAGTGCTTCTGAGATAAGGTCAATTTAAAGGAGTTCATCATCACCAAGCCCTTATTATATGAAATGTTAAAGGGGTTTATCCAAGGAAAAGGAGACAATCAAAACTATGAACAGTAAAATCACAACAAACTGACAAGTATAAGCAACAAAACCTAAAAAAAAAAAAGCAAAAAAAAAAAAACCCCTAAAAAGAACTAAGCAAACAACTAGAACAGGAACAGAGTCACAGAAATGGGGATCACATGGCAGGGAAGAGGAGAGGAAAGAATGGGAAGAAAGGTACAGGGAATAAGAAGCATAAATGGTAGGTATAAAATAGACAAGGGGAGGTTAAGAATAGTATAGGAAATGTAGAAGCTGAAGAACTTATATGTGTGACCCATGGACATGAACTGAGGGGGAGGGGATGATGGTTGGAGGTAGGGTGCAGGGTGGAGGGGAAGAAAGGGGAGGAAATAGGACAACTGTAATAGCATAATCAATAAAATATATTTTTAAAAAGTAATATATATATGGAAATAAAGTAAATAAATAAATTTTAAAAATTAAAATGGGCAAAAGATGCTTCACTGATAGGAAATATAGATGGTAAATAAGCACATGAAAAGATATTCAACATCATTAGCCATTAGGCAATGCAAATTTAAACACAACTAAGTACAATTATACAACTACTAGAATGGTGAAAATTTAAAAATACCAAGTATTGGCCAAGATTCAGTGTAACTGGAACCCATGCACTGCTGGCAGGATGCAGGATGGTACAGCCACTCTCAAATAGGGCTTGGCAGTGTCTTATAAAGTTGAGCACAGAGTTGCCATACAGCAGAACAATCCCACTCTTTCATTTATCCTAGAGAAATGAAAATGTATGTTCATCCAAAATCCTATGCATGAATATTTACTGAAGTTCTACTCATGATCATCAAATAACTAGAAATAACTCAAATATCCATAAGCAGATGGATGAGTAAATAAACTGTGGTCCTTCCATACAAGGGATTACTCAACAGTAAAAAGGTAAAAACTAATGAAACAACTAGAATGAATCTCAAGGGCATTGTGCTGAGTCACAACAGGTTACATACTAAATGATTCTTTTTATATGATATTCTTGAAAGAACAAATCCATCATGATGGAGAACAGTGTTTGTCAGGGGTTGGTGTGGAGGAATGGTATCATCACAGAGAGGTAGCGCAAGGTGGGTATTTTTAGAATGAGGGAGCTGTTTTGATTGTAATGTTAGAATTCATATAATTTTTATAACTATACATCAGAAAGACGAAGAGGGAGATAAGGATGGAGGGAAGGATGGAGAAAGGGAGGAAAGAAGGAAGAGAGGGAGGGAGGAAGGGGGAGAGGGAGGAAAAAAGGTTGGTTCATTCTTGAAAAAGTTGGAAACCATTTCTCTACACTCTATTCATACACTAGATCTAAAGGGGCTGGTTAAACTGAAGCCAGAGGCCAGCGGGGAGGCTATGATCTTGGAAACAGAATGAGGAAGGTGGGAAAGAACCAGAGAAAGAAATAAAGATGTAAGTGAGAGGCCCTGCCCTCAAAGACCTTGTGACCTCATAGGGGAGATCTATCTAGTTGGGAAAACCAATGCACAAACAAATAATGACCAAGACAACTAGTGTGGCAGCCCATCTGGGTGTCCAACAGGAGCCACAGACATCATGTGCTCTGAGACCCTCCAGGGCTGGGAGATGCACACATACATCTGTCCTTGTAGGGTCAGATAAGAGGCATCCCTTTCCCTGCTTTCTCCTCTGTGGAATGAACTGGTTGCCTTCCCAGAGCTTCCAGCCCCATCAGTATGTGTAATACTCAACAGTATGTTCTGTTCTTGGCAGTATGTTCGGGGCACACAGGTGGAGATTGTTCCAAAGAAGCCCAGACCCCAGCCCAGGCTCCCAGCCCACCATACCCTCTGCCCAGCCTCAGTCTGGGGCTACTGGCTGTTGCAGTGCATACAGATGCCTTTCAGCAGCTGAGTACTCTAGATCCTTTCGTTGCAACTCAACCAAAAGTGCCTTCACTCCTCACGCCCCAGCTATGTCAGTGGTACAGAGGGCTGACTGCCTACCCAAGCCATCACCTTTTTCCCTTCTAACAGAGTCCTGATTCTGCTGGGGCCACAGCGTGCTACTGAATCTCCACACTGCACTTTCTTCTCCCCAGTAAAGAGTGTCCTGTGACTTACCTCCTGTGGGGCTTTCTTCCTGCCCAGGAACCAGCTTTCTTGGTTCTTCTCTGTATAGTAGGAATACATCTTCACTCCCCTCCAGCTCCATCCCACCTATAGCAAGGGGGAGAGGTCATGAACCCTGACTTCCTCATCTGTGAGATAAGTGTGATAAATTGCCAACCTCAAAAATTATTTTGAAGAGCAAATGAGACCCAATATATAAAACATCTGATCCTTAGTGGGTGCTCAACTAACCTCCCTCCTTCTCCACATCCCCAAGACATCACGATCACATAGTCCATCGGCCAACAAGCTCAATTACATTTTGTCCCACCTCTGCAAGAATTCATTTAGTCAGTTCTGTCTTAAGAATCAATCTAAGGAGTACTTATGAGGTGTGGTGTCTTTGATGTGTCAGCTTGGCTAGACTTAACTATATTTCCTTTCCTGGGGTTTTTGGTTCAGGTGGGTCATAGAGAGATTCTGGTGAAAGAAGAGGTAGGGGAGCAGCAGGAATTTGGTAGACAGACCAGAGGCAACAAGAACATACACAAGCTTTGTCCTCATGGCTCCAGCTTGTCCTTGCTCTCCACACTCTACGCCCACCTTTCCTTTTTTACTGCTTGTCCTTTGGGCTTCCAATGTTGACGTGAGACAAGGTCCTCACACAGCCTGCTTGACCAGCCCCCACCACTGGGTAGTTAAGACCATATCCCCTTAACAGATCTATTTTTATCTCTGTCTGTCTATGTCTATTTATCATCTTTAATCAATCAATAAATCATCATCATCAAGCTATCCAGTTATCTATTCCTCTCTCCATATATTTATATCTACTTATTTATGTCAATATATATCTACCACTATGTATCAATCTATCACCATCTGTCTATATATCTATATCTACTTGTTTCTCTATCTATTTGTCTATCTATCTATTTTTTAATCATCTAGCATCTATCACAGTGGTTTTGCATCTCAGGTTGAGCCCTGGCTGATACAGGACATGTGATGAGCAGATGGCTCCGAAGCCCTGGCATATCTTTCAGGTGCCAGACTGGGCACATGCCACAGCTACAGTGGACAGAGAAGTATCATAATAGTATTTACTCTGTCACAGGTACTCCGCAAAGTACATGGCATTTTGGGGGGCAGATTATCTAATACCACAAAATACTGGAAGCAAACCATCCCAAACCTTCTAAACTAAAAGAAATGGTCACTTATTCTAGTACAGGTGGGTTATGGTATTTGTGGGAGGCCCAGGGTGAAGGGGCAGCAGTGACCCAGGGAAAAAGTCTTCTTGTGGCAATGGCAGAAGCCCAAGAGGACAAACAAGGATTTGCAAGGTCTTTTAAGGCCTAAACTTGGAACTAGCACACTGTTACTTTCATCCCATTTAATGGACCAAAGAAAGTCACATGGCCAGACCCAAAGGTGAAGAATGGGTAAGGAAGTTCACCTCACCCGCAAGGAGGCCAAGGCCAGGGCATGGATTCTGGGCAAGGTGAAGAACTGAGGCCAACGATTCTATCTCCCACACATGGTGTTTACTCTGTGACAGACAGTGTACATTATTTGACAACAACCTTATAAGATGGGTTCCACCATTATATCTAGTTAAGTGAAATAACTCATCCAAGAGTACACTGCCACAAAGTGGCAGATCACAACTCATTCAGTCTAACTCCAGTGCCCTTACTTCACCATGATGAAACAGTGGTGAGCAAAATAGATGTGGGGGAACTGGCATTAATTACATAATTGCACAAACAAAAGAATAACCACAGGTCTCAGAAACACAAGGGAGAGGTACATGGTGCTATGAGACAACATAATAGGCATACCTGACCAAGCTGGAGAGGTTAAGGAAAGACTTCTCTAAGAAATCAATGACAGCCTCAGTCTGAGGGATTACTCACAAAAGGGCAGTGGCAGGTTTTCTGGGCAAAGATGAACAAGGGCTGCCCAGAGGTGGGAGGGCGGAGCACAGTACAGAGAGCAAGCTGGAGTGGCTTGCAGGATAGGAGCCCATTGTGAGAGGCCTGAAGGAAGGAGGCCAGGAGTGTAAAGCCTTAGACTTGGAGTAATACATGACCTTTATAGGAGCATCAGAAAGCACTAGAGAGGTTTTCAAGGCAATGACACATAAGACTGACTGCATGTCAGAAACTTCTGTCTAGCTGCAGGATATGCAAGCAAAGGCCAGGAGCCCAGGCATGAGGCCATCAGAGGCAAGCAGGAAGGGACAGTGGTGGAAATGGACAGTGGTGTGTACATTCAATAGCTGCTTAGGAGGTGAAATCCACAGGACTTGGCAAAGGTTTCCACATGAGGAGAAAGAACAGGATGAGTTAAGGAGCAGTCCCAGGTGTCTAACTCACCTTACTCTGAGGTGAACAATGAGTGAGGGCTTTTGTGGCTAGTGGGGGACAGTGTGAGGCTGGGAGGAGTGCAGGCATTGGAAGTTCAGGTTTGCACATGTTAACAGTTTAATGTGTTTTTGAGGCATCCAAAGAGAGGCCTGAGAACTGTTAGGGCTTGTCGTCTTGAGCGCAGAAGAGAGCAGGGCCCTGATGCTGGCTGGTGTGTCAGCAACACATGGGAGATTGTGGGAGCTGTGGGTGAGATCATCTGAGCACAGTGGAGCCTCAGAGAGCAGACAGGCTGGAAAGGGATTTTGAGAAATTCCAGCCATTGCAGGCTGGAACCAGCAGGTGAGGCTTGCTGGGAGTATAGAAGGAATGGCAAGAGACAGAGAACAGCAGCAGGGGGAAGCACCTCAGCATCCAGAGAAGAAAGTTCCAGGAGAGGTGGCAACAGTAGTGAGTATACCTGATCACCATTATGGCCTTGCCCTTGCATCTCTCTCATCCCACATCCCACTTGTCAGGAAGTCTTTTTGGATCTAACTTTAGAAAAATCAAGAATCTTTTCACTTTTCACCATAACTAGCTCCCAGGTCCCCTGTGCTGTTCTGGAACCCACTTGTACCAGCTCATGAGAAATCTGCTAGCCAGCTGTTAGACCGCTGGCCTTGGTCTAGACCCCTGTGAGACTGCCATGGAGGGAGCACTTCCCTATGGTGATCAGATCAGGGCTTTCTTCAAGCCCTCCAAGAGATTGCTTTACTAGTGCTCTGCTCCACTGCTGTATCCACATCTTATCCCAGGCCTTCTTACTGGTCCACCTGCTCCCTCCTTGCCTCCTATGGCCTATTCTCATTCTCCATGGAGTGTCATTCAAATTGTGTCACTTCTCTGCCCTCACAGCACTGACCCTGTGATCCCATTCCACCCAGCCCAAGTCCCATGTCCCAAAGGCTCTCTCAGACTTCATCTTTCTTCCCCACACCCCACCACTCCAGCCTCCTAGTTGTCCCATATATACTCCCAGTCCACTCTGCCTCAGAGCCTTTGTGCCGGCTGTTCCCACTGTCTCTAATGTTCTTCCCCAGATATGCACATGAGTCATGCCTTGTCTCCTTCAGGTCTTTGATGTCCTGACCACTCTATTTAAAACTATAACCTCCTCCTTAATTCCATCTCCTTATCTCCTGTATTTTTTTCTCTATAACACAAGTGAGCTTCCAACTCACTGCGTCATTTATACTTGCTGAATGAGCTCATTGGCAACAGAAGCAGGAGGTGTGTTGGTGTGTGGGGAGCGGAAGCCAGGTTGGAAGTGGGCATGGAGAGTGGAAGGTGTGAAATGAAGAAAGCAATTAGACATAAGTCTTCAAGAATTTTGCCAGCAGAAGGGAACATGAAAGAGAAAACAATAGCTGGAGATTGTAATTTTTTGATGGGAAAAACTTAAGTGTGATTGCTGGGAGGAATGCATTTGAGACGGAGAGGTCAAAAAGGCAAGGTGGAGTGGAGCTATCCAAAGTGTCTGATGGGGCCAAAAAGCATAAAAGGAGGCCAGCAAGATGGGGAGGTCTGGCCTTGGACAGTGGGATGGTGATGCCCCTGCTGGAATGAGAGGGAAGGAAACTATAGGCTTGTAGGTTTGGCACTGGGAAGATAAAGGAGTCTCTACACTTTTTCCAGGCATGGTTGATGTGGTCTTCTGGGAGAAGGGAGATCAGAGGCTCAAGAAAAGTGGAGCATGTTTGGGATACTTATTCACTGGGGAGTGAGTTGTCCCTGTGGACCTCTGTGGATGATCTCCCATTGATGGGCAGACTGTCTGCCCCTGGAGGTCTAGTTGCAGCCTTGCTATGCAGCTCAGGGGTCTGGAGAAAGAGAGCTGTGCTGGGGTCATCCACATGGGCACTGGCTAAGCACGTCTGACGGTGGAGCTGAGGGCCAGACATGGGGAGATGCCAAAGACCCAAAGATGTCACTTCCCTCTTGTTTGGACATTTTGTTTTCTATTGCCAGGTTGGGATTTTAGGACAGTGCCTCTTTCAGGGAGCTGTCTCTTTCCCTGAAAGAAATTGTTCTGGGGCAAGGGAGGCATTGTGTTTAACTAGAATGCTTTACAAGGTGGCAGGGGGCAGAGGGACCCATTAGGCCTGCTGCCATGTCCCTGTGCTGCAGCCAGCTGCTGGAGTGCCAGGTAATCCCCTAGGCCCTTTATTGCCTCCCCGCTGTGGGAGTGACACAGGCCCTGCTTTATGATCTGGCAGCACTGCTTCTAGGAGCAGCCCTGCTGTCAATAAAGGCTGTGTTTTTTATTACGGGCAGGACAATTTATGAGCTGCCCCAGCACTCGGCAGACAGCCATTTGGCCAGAGAGGAAAATGACCTAACACTTAAGAAATTTGGAAGCCAGAGAAAAGTGCGTGTGTGTGTGCATGCACCGGGTGTGCATGCATGGGGTGCACACACATGTGTAGCAATGTCTGTTTTCACTCAGTTTTGTCTGCCTGACCTACCATGTATTGGAAACAGGAACAGCTCTGTTACATTTGTTGGTTATTAAAATGAAATGAAATAAAATGACCTATTTCATTCTGGAGAGAGGCTTTGCATCACACACTAACAATGAAGGCTTTGGGAGAGAGTCAGGTAACCAGAGGTGGTTGGCTTCTGCCAAACCAACCTGGATCCCTTTCTCCCCATGTACATCTAGCTTTCAGCAGAGTTTATGACAAAGTCTCCCAGGAGAGACGTTGTCATATTTTACTGAAATATGTGTTTTAGGCCTGCCTTCTCACTAGACTATAAGCTCCTAGACAGTAGAGCCATGTCTCATTTGACTTTGCATTCTTAGTTCTTTAAATGGCACCTGGCACCATAGTTGGTGTTAACCAGTGGTCATGAAATAAGAGAGTTGTCTCCTGGGCACCGAAGGGGTCTGCCACGAGTCATCTCCCTATCAGAGAGTGAGTCTCTTGCTGGCAGAGTTCCTGTCTTGTTCACTCAGACCCTGACACACAGGAGGCACTCAGGAATATGCACTACACTGGGATGGACTGAACAAGCCAGAGAACTCTGGATCAGATGACTGTCCAGGTACATGTATTTGCAACACTTACACCCCATCTCAGACAGTGCTGAAAACAAGAACAAGCGAGTGGCCTCAGGACCATTCCACCTTGGACTTGCTGCTCTTCCTCAACCCACTGACTTCGGAATAGTGGGGGTCCCAGGCTCAGTCAGTACTCAGCACTTTCCTCTATTTTTTTCTCATTGGGCATGCTCATGGCTTCAATGCACAAAGCCCTCTCAAATGCATACCTCACCCATGAACTCTAGACTTTTAAAGTTTATTGCCTGTTTGACATTCCCCTAGGGGTCTCATGAGCTTCTCTAATTTTTGTCTCCAAACATTTTTCTCTTCCTGTCTTCCTCATCGCAGAAAATAACACCACAGTTTATCAGTTGACTAAACCAAGAATCCAAGAGTCATCTGAGATGGTTCATGTGTGCCAACTTGACTGGGCCATGGGGTGCCCAGATATTTGGCCAAGCCTTATTCTGCATGTGTCTGTGACAGTGTTTCTGGAGGATATTAACATTGAAATTGGTAGACTGAATAAAGAAGATTGCCCTCCCCCATGTGATGGCCTTCATCCAATCAATTGAAGATTTGAATAGAACAAAAAGGCAGAGCAAGGACTGCTTGACT
>PVIA01011245.1:0-45849 GCA_004024845.1 Tonatia bakeri
TGGTGTTTGCTATACACAATGGGATATTACATGTCACAAGGAAGAATGAAATCTTGCCATTTGTGACAACATAGATGGATAGAGAGCAGAGGTGTCAAACTCCTTTTCACTGTGGGCTACATCAGCCTCGCAGTTGCCTTCAAAGGGCCTAAATAATTTTAGGACTGTGTAAATGTAACTGCTCCTTAACTATTAAGGAGTTAAAATTACATTCGGCCCTTTGAAGGCAACTGCGAGGATGATGAGGCCCCTGGTGAAAATGAGTTTGACACCCCTGATCTAGAGGATATTAAGCTAAGTGAAATAAGTCAAACAGAGAAAGAGAAATGCCATATGACTTTACTTATATATGGAATCTAAAAAACCAAAAAATGAATGTAGACAATGAAACAGAAAGAGACTCAAGTGAGTCTCCAAGTAACAAACTGGTGGTTACTAGAATGGGAAGATTTTTTTGGGGGGAGGCCCAATAGGTGAAAGGGATTAAGAGGTACAAACTTCTAGTTATAAAATCATAGGGATGTAATATACAACATAGTGAATGCAGTCAATAGTACTACTGTAATAATTTTGTATGGTAATATGTTAACTAGGCTTATATGGAAATCAGTTTGTAATGCATGTAAATATCATATCACTATGATATATGCTGAAACTAATGTGATATTGCATATAACTATGTATCAATTAAAAATGAAATATCATAGTTTAAAAATACTCATTTTCTATAATTTAGTTATTTCCTAAAAATATAAAGGAAAAGAAAAGTATAACCTTTGTAAAAACACCATAATAGAAAGATGATTTAGATATTGTTTACATAATTTATCGAAGACATTGTTAAGTGGTGCTTTTTTGAGTTTAGATAGCAAGCCCTTTCTGGAACTAATATTATATGTCAAGATCACAATTATTTAGATTCTTGAAGCATTAGCAAAACATTTAGGAAAGTGTCTCAGAGACTTGTTTTTTAAATGAATATATGTGTAAAAGATAATTGCCCTCTAAATTCATTTTTAAAATATTTATTGAGCACCTATAATCTATAGACTTTATTCCATGGGTTTGGTATTAGGAAAATGTATACTTAAAAATGTACTACTGAGAAAAAATGTGTACTTAATCATAATCGGGGGAAATTAATAGAGTTTTGAGTGCATCTTGACAGGCAGTTTTGCATAAATTTTATTAGTCCCTTTTTGGGTTCCTTTGGATTTTTCAATTCTTATTTATAAGCTCATCAAACTATTGGTTAAACAACTACCTGCTTCTGTTCTGAATTTTGCTCTTTGTACTATGTCAGAAAATATACACACTTACCTTTTACAGTATATTTTATCGCAAGTGTAAATTCCCAATCATTTGATGCTTCTTGCTTTGACTTATGATTTCAATTTTTCTCTTTTTATGGCTTTGTTTCCACTTATCTATTTTATCTTATCTCTTCTTTTGTCCTTTTTAAATGAATAATTTTTTTTGAAACATTCTGGAGATCAAGGGAGTAACATTTGACTTGTTGGAACAGTCTATTAAATTAAATTAAAGTCTACTTCTTTTTTGAAAAATAGTTATTTATAGAAAATTCATAAAACTAACTCTTGTTTTTAAGTGGAATTTCTTTTTTTAAATGTTTTTCTTTTTTTTATCCTCAGTTGAGGACATGCTTATTGATTTTAGAGAAAGGGGAAGAAAGGGAAAGAAACACCAATGTGAGAATGAAACATGGATTGGTTGCCTCTCATATGCACTCTGATTAGGACTAAACCCTCAACCCAGGTATATGCCCTGAGCGGGAATTGAACTGGCAACCTTTTGCTTTGCAGGATGATGCCCAACCAATTGAGCCACACAGGCCAAGGCTGTGGGATTTCTTTTACCATCTTTTTTATTAAATACATTTTAGGAGCTGATCATATTTCATCATAAATTATAGACATTTTTTTCCCTAAGGGTAAAATATCTGATAAATGGTTTTTAGAACTCAGAATAAAACTTGATTACTTCATGCTCAGGTAAAAAAATGTTTTATTTCTCTTCAACCTCTTGATAAAAGGAATTTGAGATTTCTCAAATATGAATAAGAGTATATTTACATTCGTCTCTACTAAAATGAGTACTTATTGTCAATGTTGTGAGTTTTAAAAGGAAAGACAATTATATTTGATATTATTTTGGAACACATTTGAAAAGGTGGCTAAAAAAGATAAATTCATGGCAAGATACACTACTTTTCTCATACATTTCCCAATAGAAACAATTATTGATAAGATAATTTCTTTAAAAATGTCTGTTTTAAAGTTTATTGATGACTTGTTCAGAACAGATAGCTAACTTTTACATCCATTGTAAGCCAGTATTTTTGCTTCACATTCATTAACTGAAGTTCTTATAACTGTGATTTCTATAAATACAAAAAGAAAATACATTAAATGACTTTTAATGCCACATAAACATAGCATATAAAAATTTACCCATACTCCCTGTATTTAAAGAGTAATATTTCTCCTTAAGAATATATGTTATTAAGGATATATATTTAAGGGACCATCATGGTCAAAAGGTTGAACACTGTGAGCCTATATGTATTATTTACTTTCTATCTGAGTTTTTATAAGATGAATTAGATCAGTGCTCCACATTTATTATGTTCACTTGTGTTTTGGCAGAGCACTGTGAGTGCTCTGACTACAACAGTGGAATTACAATACAAATATTAATATTCAAGGTATGTTCATGAAAACAGTTCCTTAGCTCTACCAGGAGGAAGACTGGAAATCAAACTCTTCATTAAATTCCTCCTTTCCATGGATGGACCCCATCATGAGTTGCAAGTTTCATCTGGATGAATGCCACTTCTTCCAAACATCTCCCTTGTTTTCCTGGTGCCTTTCTAAATGATTCCTACATCTCTTGATTTACTTCTCATGAAGATGACAAAGGACCATCTCTCATCAGCTTGACTGTTTTTACTACATGAGAATGATTCATAGAAAATGTCTATGCTTTGAAGGTGGTTCTCTACTTTCAAGTCTAGTTGCCATATTTGAGTAGTTGCCCTGGGAAATTTTTCTTGCTCTTCCTCTTGCTGGATCCAACTTGGAGATCATGTCTGGCTTTGTAGCTGATTGCTCGGCTTGTGGGGAAATACTCACTTGTGGGGACTTTCGGGGAGGGTTGGCGAAGAGAGACATGGTTTCTAGTTTCACATCTCTGTCTAGGGTTGTCCCATTCTCCTGAGTGAGGTTTATAGTCACATCTTTGAAGTTCTCTTCTTCTCCTCAACAGGTCATTAATGGCCTGCTGACTCATTCTTCCTGCTCTTCTGTCTCTCCTTCAGGCAGCAGTAGATTCTGGGTACTCAAGACTTGTTGCTTTGGGAGCTTCTGAGTTCAGTGTCTTCACACTGGCCTTCTCTATGCCTGGCAATTCCTGCCAATGCTTAAGCATTTCCCCATCTCTATTAAAACATAACTGCACCTCCATCTCCTCCTGAGATCACCTCTAATTTATCCTTACTTACCATGAGATGTTCTTTATCATGAGCACTTAACATTTATTACTGGATCAATGCATACTATTTTATCTTGGGACCAATTGCTTAGTAAATAATCTTTAATCCCACATGAAAGTTATTGTACTACTGTGTAAGATGTTAGAGAAAACTTAGGATATATCTTTTCTGCCACTTCTAAAAAATTAATATGTATATATGGACTTGCTCTGTGAGTTTGGTTTATAGGTTGGGGATACATGAGGCAAGGCAAATCTGAGGTAAATTTCAGTGGGTAGATGCCTATTGATTGAAGATCTTGATGTGGCTAAGCAATCCCTTGGGTACTACTTGGAACAAGGAAAGCTAAAGAAGGAATAAGTGAGAAAAATGAAACACAACCCCACGCAAGACAGAGATGAGCAAGATGAGTACAAGGCCTAATGCCAATGTTAGAACATGTGCTGTAGTTTCTATTTGCCTTAATTCCGGACTCTTTGTGGATTTACCCACTTAAAATTACTAGGTATTATATAAAATCATAAACTTTCTACTACATGTTTGTTTCAAACACAATTTACCAATTATTGAGTATAAATTTTGGTAATTGAAAAATTAATATCATATTAAATCAGAAGGATTTGAAGATAATAAAATGCTATAATTGTTTCAACCTTGATTGTTAAAGATGGCTTATTTGATTTCATTCAATTATCAAAGCAATATTTGGAGGTAGTGAGAGCAAGAATTATTATTCCCATTTTATAGTTGGTGAATTTGAGACTTAGAAGTGAAACAGGCTTCTTTAAGGCTAGTGCATATTAGAAGCCTGATCTTTCTTAGTGACTTGGATACAAACTAAAGTTAAAGAAACTTCTCCTCCTCCTCCTTTTGTTTTTGCATATGAATGTGGGCCTTTCCTCCCATGAAGGAACCCATCTTAGAAGCTAATTCTGGTTTAGTGAGAAAGAGCTTTTTCTCTCCTTAGCTGTGGAGTCAGGCTGAGCAGTTTAATCAGTGACCCAGACCTGGTAAATCATGTTTACTTATTTATATATCTTCAAATGATTCTAAGAATAAAGACTGAGACAGAGAGAAAGAATACAAGTGTTACAGAACAACAAGGGGGGGCCTGGGACAATATACTATTACCGAAGGGAAAGGAACACCCTGAAAGGTTTTCTTAGGCTCCGCTGAGGAATAAATGCTAATTAGTCATAAAATTAGGCAGTATAGGGCATTTTATTTGGGATTTGTACCCAGGCGAGACCCCCCCCCCCCCCGCGGCTGCAACCCCCCCCCCCATCTGCACATGGAGGGGGCCGAGAAAGCACCACCAAGCAGGGAAAATGGTGGCAGGGTTTTATTTTGGGTTGGCTCTCCGTGGGAGCTGGGGATTGGTCCCTTGCAAGCAAAGCCAAAGCAGCAACATATCATTGGTGGTTCCCCTCGCTCCCTGGTTTGATATCAGCCATCTCTTCCAGGTTGTAGTTCAGCCGCCATGATTAATTGTAGTCCAGCCACCATTTTGATTGTAGTCCAGTCGCTGGTTTGTCCTACCCCACCCATCCTGACACCCCCCAGGTTCATTATGTCCTCTGCCATAGGAAAGATGTCTCTCAATGCCAGAGATTTGTGAAAAGGAAAGGAAATGTTTATTTAATGCTATACAGACTTAAACTAGTGACCTAATATCTTCATCAAAATCCTAAAGTCCCTTAAAACACCCACAAACACACACAGTCCTTCGTTCCCCCTTTCCCCAGTCTGGGGTACCGTATCTCAGGAAACGAAATAGAAGTTCGTGGCTCAGGCAGCCCCCAGTTCTTCTCAGTAATCTGTTTTGGCTGGTTGGCCTCCCTCGGTTCCTGGCACCATCAGCTGTGTTGCTGGGACCTCTGCTAAAACCAGGTGGTGGTTCCCTCTTCTAAAGCTGCAGGAGTCCCCACTCTGGCAAAGCCACGTGATTTTTCTCTCCCAGAGCCACGGGAGTCCCCACTCAGCCAAATCTGCGTGGTTCTCCCTTCCTGCCAGGTCCCAGCTATGTGGTTCTCTCCTCCAATGGCTGCGAGGAGGGGGGTTGCCACTCTGCCAAAGCGGAGTGGTGATTCTCTCTCACAGGGCTGCAGGAGTCCAGACTCCACTAAAGACCGAGTAGCTCTCTCCTCAATGGCTGCTGCGTCTTGGTTTAAATCTCCGTGCCACTCTTCCTCTGCAGCCCCATTTCTGACTCCTCCCACCATCGGCTACACTTGCAAGCACTCCCATATCCTTTCAGATTTACTGGGCTGCCATCGTGAGTCTGGGCAGGTGTGGCCCCATGTCCTGGAGCAAATCATCTCCAAGCTCCCATGCAGGCTCTGTAACTCAGGCGATCTGCACCCCAGTTACCTGTTGGTGGGGAAGTTACTTCCATTGCCCTGGCTCAGAGCATGGCTACAGCTATTTAACATATCTATGTAACCAGTGAAAGGTTATAGAAATGTTAAATGACCACACCAGAGGTTAGCTGCAAAGCTGTTGCTATTCAAAACAGCTCTCAGTGGCCCAGCTCCATTTATCCCTTCCCCCAGCTCACACCTGTGTGGGGGGGGGGTGAGGACATCCTAATATTTCCTGAACACCTTGAGTTCTGGACCCCATTTCAAATCCCTATTTGGGGTCCCCCTCTTGGCTGCACCCTGTTACGCAAGTACATTTACGGTTTATGACCTTAAGATCAAGCGACTCAGATGATCATGGGCATTTTCTTGGCTTTTCACTACCTTTATTTGGTTAGAGTTGGTTTTCTGAGTTACCAAAAAGGGAGGTAGGATCATGAAGAGCTCAAACATAGGATTACAGATTTCTCTAAGTGGGTAGTTCTATTCCATACAAACTATTGTTTGAAATCAAGAAAAATAGTAGTACATCTTTTATGCCCTATGTTTTACTACAATTGTAATGTGATATTATTACATTTAGGTACACTCTAAAGAACTAATAGATTATAAATTGTTGAAGATGAACAAACTTGCTTGTTCCCTGCAATTAAAAAACCAGACCTGCAACATGGATTTTCTGTTGTCTACTGGGCAACTTTTCTGTTTAATAGTATTGAGTTGGGATCCTAAAGCCATTCATTGACTTCCACAAAATGATTTAGAGACAGAGTGCCCAGGGGAAATGTTTCTGCTTCTGTAAAGTGCAGTGTTTAAGAACTTGGGCTTTGAAGTTAAAAAGTTTTGGTTTGAATCCTGGCTTTATCACTCACCAGCCATATGGCACTGGAAAATCTCCCAAGGCCTCAGTATTTTCACTTGTAAAAAGAGGGAAAAAAGATAACTACAAGGAAAAAAGAAGGATTAGAATGTAAAACATGAGAAAAAAAAGAGCCAGCATGCAAGAAATACAAAACTCCTTCCCTGGAAACTTCTTTGCCATCAGTTTCAAGGTCAGGGAAAGGGCAACCTATGGGACATAGTCCTTCCCACTAAATTATCACAAATATCCCTCAAATCACATGTCACTGTTTTAAAATGCTATTGTCACTTCATTTTTATTTCCACATATGAATTCTGTATATATAGGGTTTTTTTTTGGTAGTTGTGGAAATTGGGGACAGTGAGTAAATTTTATGGCTATTTATAAATTCAGCTTTCCCAATTTTTTAAATAACCATGACAAGAGAATTCACCTTGATAGGTACTGAACAGGTTTGTCATTTTCAAAGAGCCAGTCTCAATCATCCTTGATTTACGATGACTAAATATTTAACTTTGTCTTCTTACTATCTATAAAGAGAAATTGATGGTTACGTGAGAAACTCTAAGAGCATAAGTCATTGGTTCAAATCAGGAATAACGAGATCTGGACATATTTGTCCTCCAAAGCAATTAACTACAAAGCCATATTTTTCATGTGAGCAAAAACTAACTCAGTCAAAATAGCTGTTATGATAAATAAAACACTAAGTATCTCCTAGAGCACCATATTCTAATGAAAATGCCAGAAACAAGGGAAATGTTATTGCCAGGTCCTAGTCTCAAGCCTTGTCCTCTCTGAAGACAAGGCAAATAGAAAAGTCCATGTAATTGACTATTCAAAACACAAATGAATTTATTACTAGTAATTAGAACACACAAATTTGGGAAAGGACTGTACCTAAGGAGTGTAGCCCAATTCTTGAAATTATAGACATGAGTAAAATGAAAACCCAGGGAGGATAATCAGATCAGTGTATATTTTTTGAATACTTGTCCATGTCAGGCATTATGCTGAGTGCCTTTCATATTTCATATTTATAGCGACTGTGTAAAGTTGCTACAGCTATCCCAATTTTACATTGAAAAAATAAAGTTTAAAATTTTCTATAAATGGCATAGCTAGCAAGAGTTAAAGCATGAATTTAAACCCAATTTTTCTTCTTTTACATCTTTTTTACCTATTTTAAGATGAAATATTTTGCCTAAGGCCTAAACAAGCACATCCATCTCTTGACTTCTAGTGTGGCTTTTTTCTTGTTTTGCTGTACTATTTGAAGATTATTAGGCTGAATTATTGGTTCATAATAAATCTACTGAACCATCTACCCTATGGATCAAATAAAACTGCATATAAAGAAAAACATGGACATGTAAGTATTTGAGCAGTGGTGCACTAGCAGCATTTTTAAAGAAAGGAAATTCTAAATCCATGATGAACTTCCTATATGCTCCAGAGAAAAGCAAGAATGAATCATCCCATGTGATATTCCGGTACTTACCAGATGTTTTAAAGTACCCTTTTGGATTAAATAAATAAATAGATAGATAAATATCTACTGTCAAAAATACTTTTTGTCAGATGCTGACTTATCATTTTTATTTTATCTGGGATATTCATGCTTTTATGTATAATACACAATAGCAAAACATTACATGCACAACTTTACATAAAACTTTTACCTATTACTGAGAAAATATTTTATGTTTATATTCAGAATGGTAACCCATGCACTTATTGTATGTACAGCAGTGGTGCCCAAGCTTTTTGGCACCAGGGACCAGTTTCGTGGAAGACAATTTTTGTACAGACTGGGGTGTCAGGGGAGACAGGAAGCAGAGCTCACGTGGTAATGTGAGCAGTGTGCATGGATGGGGAGGAGTGGGGTTGGTGACCCTGGCCTACAGGGTTCTAATTCACTTCAGGATTTTCTGCGGACTTTATACATTACAAGAATTTTACTTGAATGTTTTATTACTAGCTTAAAAATCCTAAGGCTAAATTTAAAGCTCTGGACTATTTACTCTATGGACATATTTTGTTTCCCCAAATTAACCAGCAAAAGTGGCTTATAAGGTACTTGCTATTTGTAGAACATGAACAGTGTGATGATTAATCTTACGTGTTACCTTTGCCAGGCTATGGTTGTTCAATCAAACACGAATTTCAGAATGTGGTTAACGTCTGCAGTTAGAAGACTTTAAGTAAAGCAGATTATCCTCCCTAATGTGAATGGGCCTCATCCAATCAGTTGAAGACTTTGAGAGAAGAAACTGGGGTTTCCTGGAGGACAACGATTCTGCCTCAAGACTGCAGCATCGAATTCTGCCCGAGTTTCCAGCTTGCTAGCCAGCCCTAAGGATTTCACACACATATATAAAAGTGATGAGGTTCTAAGAGTTTTATGCTAACCTTTAGGTCTCGGTGACAGTGAAGACAGTTATCCTTTAAGTGTTGGCTCCTGCCACTGGGAAGTGCAATGATACAATTAAGCCTTAGGGTCTGTGAAACTAGGTGCAGGGTGAGCCAGGGCTCTGACTCCACTTGGAGCTTTGTTTTTCCACACGTGCTCCATTTCCCTTTTCATGTTGCAGGTCCCCTTCATCCACATGGTGGGAAATGCTATATCAAGAATTCCTGAGCATCAAGCCTCACAGCTTCTCCCTGCATGGAGTCCTTTTCCTAACTTTCGGTTAGTAAAACAAACCTTCGTAAAAGACTTAATTGGCTCAGCTTCAATCAGGTGTCATTCCCAGCACCCTTCAAACGTGGCCAGAGGTGGGGCCATGGGAGCTCTTTGAAACTATGAAAGAAATACAGATGGGATAAGGGCTGATGCTTGGCTGACAACCCCAGAGGATTCTTGAACCAGAGTAACAATTAGCTGGTTTTATTCTGGATTTGTGTTTAATAGTTCATAGATTGAACTTCATTTTTTTATGAACCAATCAAATGATAGCTGAATATGAATCAAGTGTGAACCTCTCAGCTGAGTAGTTTTAGATTAGGAAAGAAATGATTAAAAGGACTTGGAGTTCTTTTGTAGGTAGATTGATAAACTTGTATACCAAATATCTCCACTGGCTGGGCAGGAATCTCAACTTAGCTTTGGCCTGAGCAGGCAGATTGATATGACAGAATAGTTAGTGCATTAAGAATAAAAAAATTTTGATTAGATTTCCTCCTCTAGCTGAGTAATCATGATAAGATAATATAGAACTTCATTCATGTTTTCTTAAAATAAAAATGTCCTAGACTCATGTCTCTCTAAAACTGTGATTTGATTTATTCAAACTGTCAAGATTATTATCCCTCGTTAGAGAAGTTACAAGCTGGCTTAATTTAGTTATTCTAGCGAAAATGAGATTCTCAAATAGTGTAAGTTCTCCTCCATAGAAGAAATCATGAATTGAACTATATATTTTAATCTCATTTGGACACATCTGGCTGGGTAAAGACAGAAAGTATCTTCTTGGCTTTCAATTCTTTTGGCCGTTTCCTGGTCTGTCTCTCTTCTTCACAGCACCTTGCCTTTTCAGTTACCCTTCATTATACCTCAACATTGCTAATTCTGCTTGCTCTGTCTCCTAAACTATTACTTCTCTTTCCAGCTATGTCAAAGGTTAGACATAGTTTCAAGAATAAAGTCATGCTGAAATTCTTCAGAGAGGGCAATACAAATAAAGCAAGGGAAACACCGTTGGCTTTGTGCATGCTGTTTTCTGAGCCACAAATACCTCCTACCTTCTTATACACCTAACAGATTTCTATTCATTTCTCAAGATTTTGGTCAGACATCAACTCCTTTTTATAATTTAATTATTTTGGGTGCACTTATCTTCCTCTTTTGGATTGGGAGCCACTTGAGAACAGAGTTTTTGTCCTAGTAGTCTTCTTATCCCCAGCACTAAATGTGGTATGCCAAACAGACAGCATTCAGTGAATTCTCAGTAGTGTTTATGCTTTGCATCAAAGTCTCCTTCAAAGGCATAGAGATGTAAAAAATATATAGTATAATAGTTAGGCACCTGCAGATAAAGTACAGAGTGATGCTGGAAAGGTAAAATCATTTGAAACTTATGTTAAAGAATTTGGACTTAAGCCTGAAGCTCTGGGGTAGGTTTTATGTAGGGAAGTCTCTTGGATACCCAGTGTTGTGCCAGGATTATGTTGACAAATAAGTAAATTTGGCCTGGATTAGTATGCTGGACTCGCATATGCAGAATTGGCAGCAAAAGGCCTTTTGGCAAATAAAAAAGATTTGTTTGGATTCTTCCTTATCCTTCTCATTGTATGGGCCATGGAGATAGTCCTAGGGTTTATTATGTTTTAATACTTGAATTCAAGTGAGTAATGTTACTTGCAGCAGCCAGGAATGGAAAATGTCAGGAAAAAAATTATTTTAATGACATCTGTGGATCAGTCTGTGAAAGATAAGATCTGGTGACAAGTCTAAAGAAAAGAAGAAGGAAAAAACTTCACCACCAACACCAACAAATGGAGTACCATTAGTGGGAATGCAGACTGGTGCAGCCATTGTGGAAAGCAGCATGGAGGTACTTCAAAAAACTAAGAATGGATCTGCCTTTTGACCCAGCAATCCAGAGGAACCCAGAACACTAACTTGAAAGAACATAAGCACCACCTCTACATTCATTGCAACATTATTGACAATCACCAAGATATGGAAGCGGCCCAAGTGTCCATCAGTAGATGAGTGAATAAAACAACTATAGAATACTACTTGGCCACAATAAAGAAGAAAATTTTACTCCTTGTGACAGTATGGACAGACCTGTAGAACATTATGCTAAGTGAGATAAGCCAGTCAGAGAAATACAGATACCACATGATTTCACTCATGCGTGGAATCTAATGAACAAACTGAACTAACAAGGAAAATGGGGACAGACTCATAGATGGAGAGCAGGATGACAGCTAGTGATGAGGGGTGGAGGGATTGAGCAAAAAGGGAAAAAGATTCATGGACACGGATAATAATGTGGTGATTGCTGGGGAGAGGGGAGTATAATGGGACTAAATGGTAATGTGAAAAATATAATAAAGATACAAAAATTTGTTTAAATATTTAATTCATTTATTTTTAGAGAGAGGGGAAGGGGAGGGAAAAGAGAGGGAGAGAAACATCAATGTGTGGTTGCCTCTCATGTGACCCCCACTGGGGACCTGGCCCACAACCCAGGCATGTGCCCTGACTAGGAATAGAACTGGTGACACTTTGGTTCACAGCCCATGCTCAATCCACTGAGCTACACCAGCTAGGGCCAAAAACTTTTTTAAAAAGGAGAAAATATACTATATACTGAGGTTAAAATAATCGGCATAGCCAAAATCTGATCTCATGTAAGGGTAATGCTACAATTCCTTATCCTGCTACATCAAAAAATCTCTTTACCTTATGTAATTCACAATACAAAAGTTTGTGGTCTAATATTTCCATCAGTGTAATGCCTTCTGTGTTATTACTATATGTCTTGTTCAATTGATTGTTTAGTGTTTGTTTGGAATGAGAGCTACTCTGTTTCTCCTTTTACACATTACCTAAAATGTCTCATTGTATATACATTTCACTTCTAATAATAAACAACTTTCTCAGAGCACAGAGTTTTTCCTAGGAAAGGTGAAATGAGGTAAGGCAAGCCAATGAAGTGGGTCCATTTGGGGTAAAGCTCTAAAGTATTGGTGGTGTGGTGAGAGAGTTATGAGACAGCAAGTGCCATAGACCCAGTGTGACTGACATATTCCATGGAAAGCAAGGAGGGCATGTGCTCAAGGCTTGTGCTGTCATCACATTGTTATTAGGATAGAACCACAACCACGTCACCATGTAACATTACATGTTACATTACAATGCCCTCTCTCTAAGCCTGGAAAAAAATCTGCATGGCTGTTCTTTAGCAAGGAATGCCCATTCTTTTGCACCTCTTTGCTATTTTGTTTGGTCCCCCTCTCTCTACCTTGCTTTATCTGAACTCCCACCCTATAAACATTAGCCTTTCTGGTTGGTATGCATAAATAAATGTGCAGCAACCTAGAACAGGACCATGCTCTGCTAAGGAGACTCAGGTCACAATGATGGACAGTATATTACTTGGAACCCAAATGGTAGATTTTTAAAATTGAATAATTTTAAATTTTATATAATATGAAAGTTTTGTAAGAGATCTTATGTAACACATCCAGAAGCTAGAGTTTAAAAGTCTGGGAAACACTTTTGCTATCAGGAATATAGTGGTGAGAGAAGATGAGTAACATTTCAGTTCCTTCTATTTCTCATGAGAGCACTCTTCTATTTTTTCTTTCATATACTTTATTTTAGATCTTTCACTGTTAGGCCATGGAAATAACATTAGGTACTTCACACCAATAATGGCTGCACTTTCTTTGTTCAGTCAGGTGTGCTGGTATTTGTTTGACATTGCTAAGACATTTTAAGAGTAGGTGCATAGAGTCTTAAAGCTTATACTATGGGTAGCCTAAAAGTTAGGTGTGTTTAAGCACATTCAGAGAAGGCCATAAGGTATATTCTTGAAGGCCAAGGATACCATTATGAAGATATTTGTCTTCAGTGAAAACAAGAAGCACTAGCTTGATGTAAGAAGGATGGGCCAATGTAATAGGGAAGCTATAGTTTTAAATACAACAGTATATATTGAAAAAATTATAATTCTGATCTTCCAATTTTCTAAAAGAAAATTCACCACAGCCATGCAAAAGGGAAAATATAAACAAAACAAGATTTATCTCACCAAAATCTCTTTTTGGTGTTTGGCGCATATGGTAGTACTGTATGACCAAAGTGCTCTGTGATGGGGCTACTCCTTGTTCCAGGGAGGGGACTGCTGGAGCTCATTGAAAAGAAAGGAGGACAGGCAGTGGCAGAAGAGCTCAGTGTCAAGAGCAAGGTACTAGCCCGCCTGAAGCAGGTGAGTTGCCCAGGGTCCTGGGACCCAAAGAGACAACTTCAGGAGCGGAAGTGCATCATGGCTATCTATACAGATGTCACAGCATGGATAGGGAAGGACGGGTAGAACCTGTCACACATCAGGAGTGACAAGTGATAGCCTCCCTATACCGGGAGTTAAGGAGGCCATGAGTAGTGTCCGTAGGGGTGGGAAAGGGTGGGGGAAAAGACAATAGGGATGGAGCCATTTCAGTCTTCATCCAATGAAAGACAACACAAAGGATTATGCTTGAGTCAGGACTTAGTTGACAGTATTTCCCTGACTGATGATGGCACTTGGTTTAACAAATTGTGCACAGATCTGCAGTCTCATTTGTTTGCTCAGGACGTAAGTGTTTAACTCTCCATAGCACACCCATCATGAATGCCTTCCTATAACCACCCATGAGCTTTCTCCTTAGTAGACTGCATGGCGCATTTCTCCCTGGCACATGGTCCCTTACCTGGCAGTTGATAAAAAACTTATTTTCTTATGTTCTGAAGGTATTTGTTTTATTTGTTGACACTAATAATTAGCAAAACTTAGATTCTGATGTTTATGTTATCGTAAGATTAAAGGTGAAACTGCAGAAATTGATGTTATTATGGATTAATAGCTGGTAGACAGCAGGTGGTTTAGATTTATTGTAATAAAAGTTCTTTTTTTAATTTTAGAGAGAGGAAGAGGGAGAGACGGGGGGGAGGAAGGGAGAGAGAGAGAAATATCAATGTGAGAGAAACACTGATCAGCATCCTCTGGTAAACGCCTCACTGGGGATTGAACCCACAACCTGGGTATGTGCCCTGAACAGGAATTGAATCCACAACCTCTCATGGTATAGGGCAGTGCTCCAACCAATGGAGCCACCTGGCCAGGGCATTAATTGAATGTTCTATATAAAACTGGTACATAGGTCATTTTAAGAAGCAGCTTAAATAAAGAGAAGGTAGTCTCTGAATAATTTTATCCATGGATTTGTTTTTAATATTTTATAAATTTATACACAGGAAGTAAAAAATATTTACATTTACTTTTATGATTAAATGTATTACATAAAATGATAACTTATGATAAAAAAGAGATAAAAGTGAAATAGAATTTTTCTAAATAGGCATGCATATCATTATCACAGAAAGATAATAGTAGTGATAAAGAAGATAATATGCAATACAGAGAAAAATATCCACATTTCTAACCCCACAGGCTGTTCACACTTGCCCTCAAATGCACACACACACACAGTCAGGGTGGTGGGCACACAGTGCAATACACAGAGCGTGTATCACACAGTCACTCAGTGATAGGGTGCTGCTCTTCCCCCATTGAGAGTGTGTCTCTGTGAAGGAGTTAGCATGGAATTCCCCCAAATATTTCTAAGTGGCAAATGAATTTGTAGAACATTCCCAAATTTACTAAAAATGAAATAATTACAATTTGAAACATCAGTTCAGCAATTTTTAGCAATCAATTATAGATTTTAATAATGAAGATGTGGAATCAGGCCTTTTCTTCCACAGCAGATGTATTATGAACTAGTAAGATGTTAGAGAAAATCAATTTTAATTAGGTATTAAAAGATTTAGAATCATCATGTATCAGCATTGAAATAGAGAATTTAATTGAAATTAAATATTGTTAAATTAACTAGAATATAAACTATTTGAGAGGAGTATAATAATTAAATATTTCTATGTGTTTAAACTGTAAGAATTTATTCTAAATAATAGGGAAATATGTATAAAATGATTGTATGTTGACAAGATAACATATAGTAGTGGTTTTAATAGCATTTTGTAAGATTTGCAACTGTTTGGCCAAGTGTTCTGGGTGCTTTTAAGCATGAAGAAGATCAGTCTGTACAACATTGCTTCAGACCATGCTTGAATCTGGACCAAGGTAGGAGTTAAGGTTTTTCAGGCATATTCAGGTGTATTCAGGTAATTCTGTCTTCAACTTTGCTGTTAAAATTTATTATATAAATGTTAAGTATCTACTATTAAGTGTTATAAATGTGACATCAATATTGTTTTGCCTTCCCCATTGAGACTAGCTTCATGACACTATGCAATGTAAAAAAAGCAGTGTTTCTATTATTTTAAGGCACAGCATGTTTAGAAAAAGAGGTATGAAGACTATATCTTTTTCAAGAGCTGAATATCTCATTTAAACATCAGAAAACATTTTCCAGATAGTCACATTGACATTTTCTTGACCAAGGACCTAAGCTCTAGAGAGGTTAAGTGTTTTGCTCAAGTCTTATTCTGAGTAGTCAGTAAGGCTGAGACTTAAACTTGATCTTTATGATTCCACATCTGTATCCTTCCTCATTTTATCATGCTTGCATATTTTTGAAAATTTTCTATTTATTTTATTTTTTAGAGTACTTTCTGTCATGAAATTATCCTAATATCTTTATTATAGGATAGAATTAGAGTTCAGAGATACTAGCATAAACTTATATCCAATGTACCATGTTGGGGAAAATAAGACCCTATTTATTTTAATTATATTATCAACAACTGCACTCTTTTAATTCTACTCTGGGAGAAGTTCTTTTCTGATCATGGCTAGCCTATGCAGGGCAATAATATTCTACAGTTTCCTGATGCCAGTATTTCGCTCCTGAATGTTCCTTCATACCCCCTGGAGTAGGCACTCAGACTTGCCACCTTATGAATATTTTCTTTTAAGAGGACCTCTGGCCACGTTTGTAGCCAGAGTCCTGCAGCCAACAAGTAAGCAAGATAAGCAAGGACCCCTTCCACCCACCCCTGACCCCACTGCCAGGGCTTCTTAGAACTGATCTGTGAGAGAGAACATTGACACAAGTCAAGTGTCCTTCCTAGGGGAAGACTTGAGGAAAGAGAGCAGAAGAACTTCGTTGCCACCAAGTGCTGTTGGAAAGAATCAGCATACAATTGGAGGCAGTGTTGGATACCTGCTGCAGTGAAGGTTCAGCAGGCATCAGTGATTTTGATGAGGGTAGGAAAGGAAGAGAAGAGAGAAAGAGAAAGGTGTCTCTCCTCATTCAGCCTGTTAACATTAATTATCTGAGTGGTGTGGGATTGAAAGGATGGAGTACCATGGACTTCCTAAAAATTGTGTGCCTTTGTATTGTGTGAAATTGAATGGAAATGTGTTTTCAATAAAGTGAAATTAAATTTAAAACAGCTAAAAATGATTTGAACTCAGCTATGGTTGATCCACTGCACTACAGGCATGACATCCCACATGTCACAGGTCTGCATTTCAGGGTCCAGCCCCGCAGAGAGCCCTGAGCATGCTAGCAGTGCCAGAGGGTTAGAGAAGAGAGATTTGCTGGCTCAGCTACATACTGAGCCTGCAACAGGCCCCTGGGTATTGAAGCTTCTCTTCCTAGGGAGTGGACAGAGGAAGCATCCCAATTGGTTTCCTGAATAATGATTCCCTTTTGGATTATCTTAAGCTCTCAAAGAAGTTCTAAGACTGTGAACTCTGAAAAAGGTTGTTCAGATGTTATGATTCCTTCCTTTAAAGGATATTCTTTGTTTTTTAAAAGATATTTATTTACTTTTTGGAGAAAGGGAAAGGGAAGGAGAAAGAGAGAGAGAGAGAAACATTAATGTGTGGTTGCTTCTTACATTCCACCTACTGGGGGCCTGGCCCACAACCTAGGCATGTACCTTGACTGGGAATCCAATCAGTGGCCCTTTGGTTTGCAGGCCCGTGCTCAATCCACTAACATATACCAGCCAGGCCAGAAATTCTTTGGTTTTTAAGCAAAGATTTCTATCGTTTCTCAAGTATTAACCAGGAACCAATAACAAGCAATATAAGGAAGAGAAAGTTTATGCAAACTTAAAAATATCATGTGTGATGCTTTATGTAATGTATTATGTGGTTGTGATACAGTCTTCTTATAAATCCTAGAATTTTGAAGATTGTAAGAAATTAAACTGTTAATTCTTAAAAATGGAATTTTATTTGAAGGGAATTAATTATTTAGAAAATAAGAGTTAACAAAAAACCACCACATTTACTGCATTTTATACTCAAATTTCTTCTAATTTTGGCAACTGGAAATATACCAATAGTTTAGTCTATTTCTGGTGATTCATTGGCTTGTAAATACACTACAATACTCCATGTACAGGATGTTTTAATACTGGTTCAATAATAGCTAAGCCTTAAAATTTGCTGATATTTCATTTTAAAGAAACTATAAAATTGTTTCCTGAGTAATAATCTTTAATTTAGAAAGAAAGTGGGAAATTAGAAAATACAGAATATTCAACTGAGAAAAATAAATAATATATCTTTGACTCAACCTCTGAGAACATGAAAAATTTGTTTCTAATTAAATATATCGCCATATTGAACTGGAGTACCTTTGACAATATGGCACTGAGAACAGATTGTACTGTGATTACCAGGCAATAAATTTTAAAGAGACATTTTATGTTAACATGTTAAGCTTTGGTAATTGACAATTAACACTTTTTAAAACGAATCTTAATTTTGTTGGTGTAATAAGTATGGATGCTATAAGTCAACTGTTTCATCAAGTAAGATCCTTTGAGAACTCAACACTTGCTAGTTAGTAGCAATAAATCATAAGCTTTTCTATTAAAGAAGAAAGCCTTACTTTTACTGGGTTTTGATATTTAATGCGATACTTCTGCTCCTGAAGCGAGCACCAGTGGAGTGGAGATGTGGCACTGTGGTCAGACACGAGGTTGCTGTGTTACCGCTGTCAGACAGCTGGGGAACAGGCAGCATGTCCATGTCAGCCACACCCATTGAATTGTGTGGGAAGACGTGGCAGCCCAGCAGTGCTGGCGGGAATGGGAAAGTGACTCTTGTCCATTTGTTCAATGTTGTTATTAATGTGGCTTTAATAATGTATGGAGGCAGAGAGAGAGAGAGAGTTTCAGCTGCTGCAGACAGGTTAAATGTAGATTGAGTTAACAACTTGGTGAAGCCATAGGAGAGGCGATTCAGAAGATTGTTAGAATTTTAGAGACTGAAAAGTGAATCATTGTTTGTTTATAAATTCACCCATTAAAGGGCAAGTGTTTAGAAATTCAAAAATATAAGATTGTATTTCAAGTCAATGCAAGTTATTGTGTGATTGAGCATATGCATAGGACTTTTTCTTTGTGTGTGTGTGTGGGTTCATGTGTATGTTTATTAGAGTAACAAGTAGAAAGAGATGGAATGTCACAGAAAGTTCTCTTCAGCTCTGTAAAAATAGAAACAAGATGGTATACCTATGCTGTTGCCCGAACACCCTATTTTTACCTCATGATTTTTAGATCATGTAAACGATAATCCTCCCATTTTAATCTTTGATTATGGGATGGCTTTGTATCACTATATTTTTACTTATTTACTTTCCAAATGTTAACTGGTGTGTCTATATCTTCATAACGCACCAAAATTTGAGAACCAAACTTATATATATAATTGAAAATTAAGTTCAAACTAACTATTCTTTGGCAAATTATCAGTGACTGTACAGAATTCAATCAATGCTGTCTTGAATGTTGACATATCCTAAATCACATAGTGTTGCTTTATTGGGTCACAAATGGGCAACTTAAGGAACATGATAAATAAAGTACAAGAGAAAATAGAGAAGTTGACATGGCTAGGGAGTCAGAAGCAGTGTAATTCAGAGGCTAAGAGCAGGGTCTGTGCTTTGGATATGTCTCCTCAGGCATAGGCAACAAAAGAAAAACAGATGGGATCCCATCAAACCTCAAAGTTTTTACACAGAGAAGGAAATCATAAACAAAAAACAAAAAGACAACCTACTGAATGGGAGAAAGTATTTGCACGTGATATCCAAAATATATAAGGAACTCATACACCTGAACACTGAAAAATCAAACAACCCAATTAAAGAATACTTAGAGAACATGAATAGACATTTCTCCCAAGAGGACATACAGATGGTCAACAGACACATGAAAAGACACACAGTATTACTAATCATCAGGAAAATGCAAATCAAAACCACAATGAGATATCACCTCACACCTGTCAGAATGGCTATTGTCAAAAAATCAAATAATATCCCTGCCTGGTGTGGCTCAGTGGATTGATTACTGGACTGTGAAGCAAAGGGTCACGGGTTTGATTCCCAGTCAGAGCACATGCTTGGGTTACAGGCCAGGCCCCCAGGAGGGAGTGCATGAGAGGCAACCACACATTGATGTTTCTCTCCCTCTCTCTCTCCCTCCCTTCCCTTCTGTCTAAAAATAAAAACTATGCCTTCATATCTCTTAAGGAAATAGGAAAACAAGTGTTTGAAATTTCTCAGTGACAAAGATAGCCAAAAGACTAATCTTTTAAAAGGGAAAAATTTGATCTTATGGTAAATTAAAGCAAAAGAAAAAAAACAAAATTAAGATTCCAATATTGTGTTGAGTGAATTTGACTCAACAACCAGCAGGCGAGCTTCAGCTACTAAAGGGTATGGGTCACAAAATGAATAAGTTTATACCATAAAGAATGGTAATTGAATACTTGAATACAAATATGCAAAATATTGGTCACAGAATTCCAGAAGCTTCATAATATAAGTTGTATGAAAATTTGTTGTTTAAAAGTTGCTACAGATCATAAAGTTATAGATCATGTTAAGACACATGCTAAGAAAATATCTAATGAAAGTCTGAACAAATGTACAATGCTAGTGAGATAGGTGTTACCAAGGATTAACTTTTAGGTGTTCGATTTCTAGAAAAATGACAGTAGAGACAAACAAGACACGGAATCAAGAGGTTTTAAGGACACTGAGCATAGGTTGACTGTTTACAGATATGCTGATGCCATAAGCATGCACAAGATGATGTCAATATTGACTGGAACAAAAGCCAACATCCAAAATGTGTAAACGATGCATGCAGTTTGTCCGAACATGGGCAAACAGAGGTGTGTTTCTGGTAGATTCAAATACTACTAACTATCAGTATAAGACCATTTCAGGCAAGTTTAATTAGAAAAATAATATAAAATTTTATGTTTCCTAAGTAATGATCAGCACATACTCCTGAAATATTATGGGAAGTAGTGGTTTCAGAATTTATTTTTCCCTTATGCGACACATGAATACAGCCTCGAGCACAATGGATTTCACACTCCTTGCAGAGTAACTATAAATACTTTTGGGGAGAAATAAAAGCACCGATAGAGGGAGTTGCTTGTTCTAGTTCCAGAGAATTAGGGAATAAGACTTCCTGAAAGATTTTGGTCTTCATGGCATTTTTTAGGTTTCTAGTGCTTGCAAATCTATATTTGTTGGTAATGTTGATGAATTTATATTAACAATGTTTGACACATCTTTGGGTTAAAACAAATTTTGGAAATAAACCTGTACTTGGAGAATTTGATGTATTTTTGTAGCTAAGAGGGAAAAATACATCAAACATTTTACCTAAACCAATAGTTGGTGGGAAAAAAATAGTAGATCAGCCAGAGACAAAAAGGTTTTTATCATCAGAAAGATGGGTCATGGGTCCCGGAAGTGCTGGATACCTGTGTCAGAAGGCGTAACCACTGGAATTCTTCTTAAATAATCAGAGCCCCTCTAAGACTAGAAACACTGAGAATTTATTGTACATGAAGTATTGCCATTGCTTGATAGACCTACCCATGTTTGCTTTCTCCCTTTTATCCCCAAGATCCTTATAACAACTCTTCATTTACAGAAGTATTTGTTTGTGTATGCCTTCCTTGCAAAGCAAGATATCCTGATTTTACAAAAATAAACCTCAGTAAACCATCCACTTGTGATAAAATAACAATTTGTATTTAATTTATTCGGGGAGTATGTATTATTCTTGATTACTGTACTGACTTACATTGTTGCTTGTGTCCAAATGCTGTTTTCCATCATGATCAAATTTACATAATCAATGTATGACATGTAAAACTTACCTGGGTCCATGTTTTTGCCTCCCTTGACTTTGTTTCCAGGCAAGATTACAGGAAAGTTATTATTTTCACCTGGTACATTTGTATGGGGAATTAGAATCAGACTAATTAAGTTTATATCAAGGCACTTAATTGTTTTCAAATGTTGTATCTGAAGACAGAATTAGAATTATGAGAGATAAATTTGCATAACTAATAGCCAAAGATGTATTTTTTATAGACTGCACAATTCAGTGTCTTCTCTGTCTTCTGTGAAGTATAACCTTTTCTGACAAACTATTTGCACTGAGTCCTTCCTAAAAACTAATCTGGCTTAGTTTGATAAATCATGAATTAGAAAAGATAATCTCTTACCTTTTGTGACAGCATGGATGGACCCGAAGATTATAAAGCTAAGTGAAGTAAGCCAGTCAGGAAAAGATAAATACCATATGACCTTACTTATACATGGAATCTAATGAACAAAAAAACCTGATGAACAAAATAGAAACAGAGGCATGGACACATAAAACAGACAGCTGTCAGAGAGGAGGGGGAAGGGGGAATTAGATGAAAGAAAGTGAAGGGATTTAGTGAAAGAACAAGTATGTATAACCTGAAGACAAGGACAACAGGGTGGTGATGGCTGGGGGCAAGGGTTTTGGGGAAAGATAGGCAGGTGGAGGGGGAAGGTGGGGATATCTGTGGCAGTGTAAACTGTGAAAATAAAGTGGAAAAAAAAGAAGAGGTAATCACTCTAAATTAGCATATGAGTAACATTATGTGGAAATATATTGCATTTAATATAAATGCTTCATTTTATATATTTTAGCATAATCCTCTAGCTCTACATTTAAAGGTAGACTACACCGTGCTTTTAAAGGATTGTCTTTTTTCATGCAAAATGAATTGTATTTAAATGTAAATTTGGTTTTATGAAGCTTAGGAAATATAATTTTTAGACACATAGACATTTTAGGAAGATAATGAAATGAACTGCTACAAAGAGCAGCAATAACCCTTCAAGCTTTAATTAAAGGATATGTTAGTTGTTCCGAAAATGTCATAGCTATGACAAGTTCAGAAATAAGTTAATTATAATAAAGAAAAAAGAAAGAAAAGGCATGTCATTGCCAAATTTATGTGAAAGGAAGGAATTAACTAATTCAAAGTTAGTGAGGGAAACCTGTCAGCAGAAGTTTAAAAGTGTCTCTTTAGTAGCATCATTCATGATTTTATGTGTTTTCCCAAGGTCTGACTTTTTTATCTCAAACTTCTGTAAGGTAAAATAAAGTAAATAATACAACTTAATTATTAGGTTAAAAATGAAAGTGTTTTTTTTTTATTGAAATAACTGCTATTTGATGGAATTGAACAAGATTTTAAAGATCATGCAGTTAGAATCCAGTTTCACTTTTTAGTCCTGGGGTAAGAAAACCTATTAACAAAATAGTTAAAATTCATCAAAAGTGCATAACTTAAAACTGACTTTTTTGCTAATTGTATGAAATAAATATGTCATGCATAATGCCTGGAATTTCTAAAGGGAGGGTTATATATACCCATTTCTTACTTATGTGAGAAACACTTTAGGTAGTCTCCCCAAAAAGTTCATAATACCAATAATTGGAACTAGTAATAAAATAATATGGGATACAGAAGAAATATTTTTGTGTTTTTGTAGAGTTGGGGCTTTTTGTTTTTTAAGATTTTATTTATTTATTTTTAGAGAGGGAAGGGAGGGAGAAAGAGAGAGAGAGAGAAACATCAATGTGCGGTTGCTAGGAGCCGTGGCCTGCATCCCAGGCATGTGCCCCGACTGGAAATCGAATCTGCGATGCTTTGGTTCGCTCCTGTGCTCAATCCACTGAGCTACACCAGTCAGGGCTTAAATTGGGACTTTTTGAATAAATTTGACTGAAATCTTGGGATGCTGGGCTAAAAGCAAGATGTGGAAGGTTAATTTTCAACTCTATAGAAAGTGAGAGAACTCCAGACAGATTTTTCTAGCTCTAGAGGTAAACGCTGAGCTCTCAAGGGAAGGTAAGACTCAGAACCTTGGAGACATCTCTCAGTTAGAAAAACCAGAGACCCTGGATTTACCTAATCCCTGGAGATAGGCATTTATATCCCAGAAGTTTAGAGTGAGATCTCAGGATCCTTTTCATTCAGTCTCCCTACTTGACTGGAGATAACTACCTCTCTCCTGTAGATAAGCAGATAAAGATGGATTTCCTCCAGTTCTCGCCTGCAATACAAACTTTGGAATTTGTGTGGGGAGATCTGACCTGGCTTTCGTTGAATCACCCTATGGTTAGGCATTGGGGTATGGGGAATCACACTGTTATTAATTTTAAGTGAATAATGATAATCTCTTTTTGATCCACAATGCCTGGTATGCGCATTCAGGATAAAATTAATAAAGACAAATTTTAAAATCCTAACAAAGGTAAGTAAAGAGCAGATCAAAATGAACTTCATGATAATATCTAGACCAACAATAGAGTCAGCAAGATTGAGAACAATAAACTTTTGACAAACCTTATTTTTGAACTTGTATATCATACAACTTTATGAATACATCAGAATATTTATAGGTGCTATAAATTACTAATATTCAGCTTATTTACCTGTAACTTAAATAGAATCACAATGATAATCTATTGTAATCACCAAAGTCAATAAACTACAATGCTATTGAAGTAATTCTATTATTAATTCCTATGGTTGTAGTTCATATATTTGAGTTATCATTCCACCTTTATAAAGATTAATTATTGTTCATTAATCTGATGATGTAATTAATTGATAAAGAATTTGCACTATAGCAACTGCATTTAGTTACTTAAAACAGTGGGAAACGTGTTCAGCCATTTTATATCTATCTTTTATTATTTATTTTCAAAAATAGTAGCTACAGTGTAGATCCTGACAGGAAAGAATACTCAATAAAGCAACACCTCTAATACTTGACCTTTATTACCTGGCTTCTTGCTGACTTAAAACTTACTGGCAGTGAAAAGAAGTGTAATTTGAAGGTCTGACTCTTGTGGACTGGGGATTGGAAAAATGTGGTTGCTGTTTTCATGAAACCAGAGGAATCAATTTAAAATAAAATTTTAAAAAGTTCAAACAGATGTTGGTTTAAATGCTACAAAGTAGAAAAAATGTTTGAGAGTGGTTTTTTTTTTAATTGAAATAAGTGGTACTTGATGGATTTGAATGGGATTTTAAAAGGAGGAAGATTTGTGTCCTCTGAAGAGAAACCAGAGTATGAACAGGATCTTAAAGATCACACAGCTAGAATCCAGTTTCACTTTTTCAGTCCTGTGGTAAGAAATCCTATTAACAAAATAGTTAAAATTCATCTAAAGTGCATAACTTCAAAGCATTCATATTGACCACAGCATAAACTTACTTTAGAAATGTGTCAGATGTACCTTACAGAAAGTGTTTGCATTGAATGAAAAGCATTTCAATGCCATGTATCAATATATACAAGTATATACATACATTCACTGACAGTGTTGTTTTATATCTTGTAGCATTTTATATCACAGGGATATTAATGTATGCTTTTGCATTTATAAGAGCTTAAGTTAGAGCCAACAGCTGGTCCCTATAATTTCAATTTTTAAGATACTGACATTATATGTCACAGGCTTTAATCACTATTCCTATAACTAAATGCTTCCTCTTCTGACCTACCTCTTTCTGGTATGAGATCTACAGGCTCTGCATTTGCTAGGGCTCCTGGGAAACATTACAGATTAACGGAAAGATCCGACATGTAGAGTTTCTGTGACAGATTTACAGGAGCATCTCTGAAAAGATTCTGTTTCCCAATGTCCTAACCTGGCTCTTTGTGGAACACATGACTGCAGCCATACCACTCCTCCAGACTTAAATTAGGATCCTGAACGTTTTGCCAATGTGGTGGGACTTTCTTCTAAGAAATGTCAGGTTGATACTTCTGGTTTAAAATAGGGGTTTGAACGGATACATTTATGCCTTTTCCTTCATGAAAACCCATGGAAGTAAGAGAACAGAATTTTTAAGATGCCTATTTTGACAATGAAGAAGCCGTATTTTCTCCCTACTCTGAAACCTGAGTATCTGCAACCTCGTGCCCTGGCAGAGTTCTGAAGATTTATGGTTGAGATTTATAAGGAACCGATCAGCATGGCAGTGGCAAATGTAGCCCAGTATTGATCCAGAAAACTGATCGAATGGGAGGTGGCCCACAGGAGCCAGGTGTACAGATCGGCTTTCCCATGGGGAATCAGGCCTGCATTGTCCCTATGCTGCTATGAGACTTGCTTTTGCTAAAACTCCCTCACCCTGAGTTAAGACTGCAGATGTTTATTGTATATCTCTGAAACAACTCCCTGAAGTCTGTGCTAAGACATCCCAAGGGTGAAATGTAACCAAATCAATCATTTTTATCATTCCCTTGCATTTGCAACATTTTTTGTTATCTGTAAGTAGTAATCACTTAACGTAAATCTAAGAATAATGAATGAGAATCTTCTTTGATGTAATGCGACTGGAAAGCAATAAAAGCCTGTCCAGGCAAGGGTCCAGGAGCTTTCTCCTTGAGAGAGTGGGCCAAGGCGCGCTCTCTCTCAGAGAGTAGCCATGTCATCCTTTTTTCTCCACAGGACTTCCATAGTCCGTGTGGATTTGTTTATGGCATTCACAACACACAGACTGTGCTGGCTGTTATCTGTATCGAGATTTATCTAAAAAGAATGAACAGGTCTCCAGACTGGAGGACAGAAGAGTGATTGAGAGGTACAGGTTGCCTACTGAAAATGGGAATAAAAGGGAAGTTTACATAGTGAATATGGAGACCCTATGTCCTTGATCATTTGATTTCTAGAAAACTGGAGGCTGGGTGTGGGGGCACACTGTTTTGCACTTGTATTTCTCTAAAATTGCAACTAAGGGCACCCCCGATTCTATGTTATAGTTTTTCATGAGTGTTGGCTTTTTTATTCATCTGTCTCTGATCTGCCAGCAAGGGGAGAAAGAACATTTTCAGCATCAGTTAATGCTTACTCTGCTCCTGAAGCTTCTTAGCAAACCTGATCTATTACCATAGAGTGAGTAGTATTAGGAAACAAAATGGCTGCCAACAATGGATCTTAGAGACCATGGAGAACACTTGGGAGAAATCTTAGAGGTCCTCAGAAAGCTTTTCTCAAACTTCATGTTCCATCTGTGGATGGCAGCCTTATTAATACTTTCCATACTGGACAGTATATGCTGTTTGGGCTGTCGGTAAAAATGGTCTTATCCTATCTTTCTCAGGAGAAATAATCTGCATCCTGAGTGTGAATATCTGGCATTGCTGACCATTTTTTAGTCTCTTTTGGCAAATGCAGTTAATCTCACAGTTCTTAAGGAACAGATAATGCAATGGGTATTTTGCTGGAAGGACACATTTTTGTGATCTGTGCATTATCTTTCATTTCTTCTGATCTGGGTTGAGATGAACTGATCTTGGCTTTGTTCTCTCACTGTGTTGGGATTTGCAGGCTGTTGGCTTGTATAGGATGACCTCAATGTTTTTCTCAGTGCCACTCATACACCTGTGACAAGTTTGCTTGTTCTTATGGTGATGGCAGAGATCAAGAGAGAGCAAGCACCACTGTGTAAAATAGCCAATGGAAATGTACATGTGCTTTTCAGTCTCTGATTGTAATACATTTTCCAATATCTTACTTGCTGAAGCAAGTCACAGACTGATCTCAGAGTCAGAAAGGGAAAGGACTAGGGTTTTACAGGCAAAGGACAAGGCTGATGCCATTAATGGAATCATTCTACCATAGTGTTTCCACTGTTCAGAATTATTATTGAGCCTTCCAAATGCAAAATATATCCACCCGCTTCAAAGATTCTATAAAATCTCATCCAATCACAGTATCAGGCTGAGAGTCTAGTATTTTATAATGTACTTTATGTAAGTTTGTGTTTTTAATCTAGGGACCCATGAACAAGTTCATTGACACAACATACACCCAACATATAGGTTATACAGGGGCAGTATAATCACAAGAGACATGTCCATTTAAAAAAGGGAAGAATGAAGACAAATAGCAGACATTTGTCTACAGTGATTTTGAACTCTAGTTGGGCAAATGCTGCTAGGTCTTCCTACTCTGGAGTCAGAGACTGTTCCTTGATTAGATCCTGTTCTGCTATTTGGGACTGCCTTATCAGTCCATTTTTTTACACAGCTTTTTGCTTCACCCTGACCACATTTGAATAGGGGGCATCACAGTGTTCTATGCTGTTTTCTTGGATTTGTGTGCCCGTTGCTAGTTGTTGTCCATTTAGAAATGGAGCAGACGACCTGTTAAAAGTGCAATCTATTTCTCTAAGATTGCACAGGATCAGCATGATATTTTTATAGTTTTAAAAAGATAAAGTAAAATATGCTGTTGTTACCTATTGTACATAACTGTGATTCTGGTAAATATTTTCATTGTGTTGGTTTGTTGATTTTAACATATTTTATCTTAATAAGTTTCATGGACAAAAGAGCAAAACATTGCCTCAGGTTGTTGTGTTACTATGGTTACAGTCTTCTGCCAATAAAGTATATTCAGCAACACTATAGTTTCCCATATTGATGTTTAACCCCCAAGGCATTGCCCTTCCCGTTTTGAAAGAGGGAAACTGAGACTAATATGAAGTACTAATAGTATACCATTTTTTTCACTGATATTGGTTGTATCTTTTTTTTATTATTGTTCTTTATTTTGTGGCCAAGGAACTCTTAAACTATTTTGTATATCCTTGAAAGGATGACAATGGTTCATAGACCTTCAGTATTTCCTTAAGGACTAATTTTGTGAATAATAGAGAGTAAAAAAGTGGCCTAATAGGTATACAATAAATGTTTTTAATTTCAAGAGAACTTGGTTTAAAACTATTTTTTCATTTTAATCATTCTCATATTTCACACCAAAATACAATACATTTTATGGCAGTTTAATGCACTTTAATATACTTACTACAAAAGGCACAAATTTTTAATTTTTCTTCTATTTTGGCGATATTATGTATGCTAACTGTTATTCTCCATGTTTATTCTATTATTTTTATATCCCCTTTCCTCTATGCTTTTCAGACTATAGAACCTAGTGACTCACCTCTCTGAGATGATTAGATGACATAATAATACTTAAGTTTCTTTGAAAAGAGTTGTCCTCCATATATTCTGCAATTATTATTTTAATAATATTTGTTATTTTAAACTAATATAATTTAATTGCTCCCTGAATCTCAGTGAAGAAAACTATTTGATGAAATTTACACATTAGTGAGCTACTGCACCAGAGCAATAAATATCAATAAGAATAAATATTACATTTATTCTAAAATTCCAAATAGGGAGAAAAGTACATAAATGTTAATAGCATTGGTAGCAATATAATTTCCTGTTATCACTACAAGAAAAATAGATTAAGAGGTAGGGGGATAGAAAAAAGAAATAATTAAAAGAACCCATTATACGAAAATTATAATTTCTATGCAAGGTCTTTGCTTTAAGACTTAGAAGAAAGAACTCTCTTCCCTTCCTTCTTTCCTGCCCTTCCTCCCTCCCTTCTTTTATTTCTATAATATGCAATGATAAATAGCCATGTTATTTTTTACACATAAACATGATGAATTTATCTTTATTTTTATTCTATTACAGTTGTCCCAACTTTTCCCCTTTTGCTCTCCTCCACTCAGGCCAACCCCGCTCCCACAGTCAATCCCCACCCTGTGGTCCATGTCCGTGGGTCATTCATACATGTTCTTTGACTAGTCCCTTCCCCTTCTTTCCACCATTATCCCTTCCCCCCCCTCCTCTGGCTGCTGTCAGTCTGTTCTATGTGTTCATACCTTTGGTTCTATTTTGCTCATTAGTTTATTTTTGTTCATTAGATTTGATTCCTCTTATAAATGAGATCATATGGTATTTGTCTTTCACCAATTGGCTTATTTCACTTAGTATAATAGTCTCCAGCTCCAATAATGTTGTCACAAAACGTAGGAATTCCTTCTTTCTTTCTGCTGTGTAGTATTCTGTTGTATAAATGTACCACAGTTTTTTGATCCACTCGTCTACTGATGGGCACTTACGCTGTTTCCAGCTCTTGTGTATTATAAATAGCACTGCTATGAACATAGGGGTGCTTAAGTTCTTTTGAATTGGTGTTTAGGGGTTCTTAGGGTATATTCTCAGCAGCGGAATTGCTGGGTCAAAAGGCAGTTCCATTTTTAACTTTTTGAGCAAATTCCATACTGTTTTCCACAGTGGCTGTACCAGTCTGCATTCCCACCAACAGTGTACTAGGGTTCCCTTTTCTTCACATCCTCACCAGCACTTGTTGTTTGTTGATTTATTAATGATGGCCATTCTAACAGATGTGGGACAATATTTCATTGTGGTTTGAATTTGCATCTCTGTAATGGCTAGTGAAGTTGAGCATTTTTTCTTATATCTATGGACCATCTGTATGTCCTCCTTGGAGAAGTATTTGTTCAAATTCTTTGCCCATTTTTTAATTGGATTGTTTCTTACTTCTGTTGAGTTGTATGAATTCTTTATATGTTTTAGAGATTAAACCATTGTCCAAAGTATCATTGACAAATATGTTCTCCCATATATTTGGCTCCCTTTTCACTTTGATGATGGTTTCTTTAGCTGTGCAGAAGTTTTTTAATTTGATGTAGTCCCATTTGTTTATTTTTCCCTTTATTTCCCTTGCCCTAGGAGATATATTGGCAAAAAATATTGCTGCATGGGATATCTGAAATTTTACTGCCTAGTTCTCCACTAGGACTTTTATGGTATTATGACTTATATTTAAGTCTTTTATCCATTTAGAGTTTATTATGGTATATGATGTAAGTTGGTGGCCTAGTTTCATTTTTTTTTTTGCAAGTACTAGTCCAGTTCTCCATCATTTATTGAGGAGACTATTTTACTCCATTGTATGCTTGTGTTCCCTTTGTAAAATATTAGTTAACTGGAGAGACATGAGTTTATTTCTGGACTCTCCATTCTGTTGCATTGATCTATGTGTCTGTTCTTATACCAGCACCAGATCATTCTGATTACAGTGGCCTTGTAGTATAATTTGATATCAGGTATTGTGATCCCTCCTACTTTGTTCTTTTTTCTCAAGATAGCTGTGATATTTTGAGTTATTTTTTGTTCCATATAAATTTTTGGAGTATTTGTTCTAGATCAGTGAAATATGCCATTGGCATTTAATAGGAATTGTGTTGAATCTATAGATTGCTTTGGATATTATGGATGTTTTAATGATGTTAATTTTTCCAATCCATGAGTACAGTATGTGCTTTCATTTACTTGTATCTTCCTCAGTTACTTTCTTCAGTGTTGTGTAGTTTTGTGAGTACAGGTCTTTTACCTCCTTGGTTAAATTTATTCCTAGGCAATTTACTTTTCTTGTTGCTATAGTAAATGGGATTTTTCCTCATAATTTCTCTTTCTGATAGTTCATTGTTGGTATACATAAATACCATCAATTTCTGAATATTGACTTTGTATTCCCACTATTTCACCAATTTCACTTATTGGTGGAGACTATAGGGTTTTCTATGTAGAATATCATGTTGTCTGCAAAAAAAATTACATTTTTACTTCCTCCTTTCCAATTTAGATGCATTTTATTTCTTTTTCTTTTCTGATCACTGTGGCTAGAACTTCTAGTACTATGTTAAACAAGAGTGGATAAAGTGGGTACCCTTGTCTTATTCCTGGTCTTAAGTGAAAAGAAGCTTAAGAGGAAAAGCTTTTAGTTTTTGCTCACTGAGTATGATGTTGGTAGTAGTTTCTCATATATGACCTTTATTTTGTTGAGGTATAGTTCCTCTATTCCCACTTTGCTGAGTGCATTTTTTTTATCATTATTAGGTGCTGGATTTTACCAAATGCTTTTTCAGCATCTATTCATATGGTCATATGGTTTTTATTTTTATTTTCATTTTGTTTATGTGGTATATTACATTTATTGATTTGTGAATATTGTGCCATTCTGTATCCCTGGGAAAAATCCCACTTCATCATTCTGTATGATCTTTTTAATGTCTTGCTGGGTTGGGTTTGCCAATATTTTGTTGAGGATTTTAATATCTATGCTCATCAGATATATTGGCCTATAATTTTCTTTCTTGTATCTTTTCATGGTTTTGGAATTAGGACAACACTGGCCTTGTAAAAAGAGTTTGGGAGTCTGCCCTGTTCTTGAATTTTTTAGAATAGTTTGAGAAAGACAGGAGTCAATTTGGCTTTGAATTTATGGTAAAATCTATCCAATTCAGGGCTTTTGTGTGCCTGGAGTTTTTTGATTTCTGCTTCCATTTTGCGAGTCGTGATTGGTCTATTCAGGCTTTCTGCTTCTTCGTCATTCAATTTAAGAAGATTGTGTGTTTCTAGAAATTTGTCCATTTTGCTCAGGTTGTTCAATTTCTTGGCATATAGTTGTTCATAGTAATTTCTTATAATCCTTTGTATTTCTGTGGTACCTGTTTTCATTTATCCTCTTTCACTTCTGGTTTTATTTATTTGGGTCCTCCCTTTTTTTCTTCATGAGTCTGCTTAAAGGTTTGTCAATTTCGTTTTTCTTTTAAAAGAACCACCTCCTGGTTTCACTAATCCTTTGAATTGTTTTATAGTCTCTATGTTATTTAATTCTGCTCTGTTTTTGATTATTTCCTTCCTTCTACTCACTCTGGACTTTGTTGTTGTTTCTCCAGTTCTTTTAGATGTAGGCTTAGATTGTTTCTTTGAGATTTTTCTATCTTCTTTACGTAGGCCTGTATTGCTATGAATTTCCATCTCAGGACTGCCTTTGCCGCATCCCATAGGTTTGGGTTGTTTTGTATTCATCTTAATTGGTTTACAGGTATTTTTTGATTTCTTCCTTGATTTCATTATTGACCCACTCATTTTTTTTAAAGATTTTATTTATTTATTTTTAGAGAGGGAAGGGAGGGATGGAGAGAGAGAGAGAAACATCAATGTGCGGTTGCTGGGGGCCACAGCCTGCAACCTAAGCATGTGCCCTGACTGGGAATCGAACCTGCGATGCCTGGTTCGAAGCCCGCGCTCAATCCACTGAGCTACACCAGCCAGGGCGACCCACTCATTATTTAATAACATGTTACTCAGTGTCCATGTATTTGAAAGTTTTTGAGTCTTTCCCTTGAGGTTGATTTCTAGTTTTAATCCATTGTGATCTGAGAAATTACTTGATATGATTTCAATTTTCTTGAATTCATCGAGGCTTGTTCTATGTCCTACCATGTGGTCTCTTTGAAAATGATCCATGTGCTTTTGAAAAGAATGTGTATTTTGCTTCTTTGTGGTGAACTGCTCTGTAAATATCAATTAAGTCTATTTGATCTAGGGTGTTGATCAATGCTACAATACCCTTGTTTTTTTTTTTTTTTGACACAAACAACACTATCCATTGTTTGCATTGGGGTATTAAAATCCCCACAATGATATTTTTCTTCTATATTTAGGTGCTCCTATGTTGGATAACTCCATTAAGGATTATGTAGTGACCTTCTTTGTCTCTTGTTATGGCCTTTTTTGAAGTCTATTTTGTCTGATATAAATATTGTTACCCCAACTTTATTTCGATGTCTATTTTCTTGGAATATTTTTTCCATCCCTTCACTTCCAGCCTGTATAGATTTTTTTTAAGTGTCTCTTTTTTAAGGGCACTAAGTCTATTTTGAGAGCTCTGTCCTCATGACCTAATCACATCTAAAAGGCCCCACCTCCAAATATCGTCACATTCAATGTTAAGTTTAATGTGTTAGTATTTGGGAGGCAGAGCACAAACATTCAGCCTATTGTTCTAAAAAAAAAAACACACAGTAGATGGGAGTCAAGAACTAATTTCTAGAAGAGATATTGAGTGTTGTGAGTCCTGAAACCTGGTAGTCTTTGCTCATGGACATGTTAGTATGTGAATTTCAAGAGTTAAGAAGCAGGACATGAGAGGGAAGGCACATGTAATGTCCTGTTATTGTGATATCATAGGTGAAACATTTTTATTCACTCATTTCTTTTTTTTTTCCACTAAACTGATAATTCCAGTGTTTGTCAAGAAAGCACAACTCTGAGAAAGTAGTCAGGACAGTTCCTGGAGGATATTGCTTGTCTTAGTAATAAAGTTGTACTTTAAGTAATAAGGAGCCCTTCTTTTTTGGCTTGGGAGTAGGAATATATAGACTGAAGGAGAGAATTAAATACATCATTTGGGGAAGGGGAACTGACACGTTTCCCCCCTTAGTCTTAGAGATGTTTTACATACTTTATGTTCCCTTACTCAATTATTTTCTTTCAGGATTTTTATAAAAAATATATTTCTGAGAAAAACTGTGGCCTGCTTAAAAATCAGTTTTATCTTTGAAATGGTATAAGTTACCTTTTTAGCTGTTTTACTGCCACTAATGGTTATTTTTTAACCAGGTCATCGGCCTGAGAACATGTGTGTCTTGGCCATGATGGTAGCTGGTGAGCAGTGAAGCAATGGAAAGGGTGTGTCCAACCAATTCCACTTTTTAAATAATCAAGGTATGCTTGACAAATTATTATATTAGTTTCAGATATACAATCCAATGATTCAATATTTTTACACATTGTGAAATGATCAGCACAAGTCTAGTTAACATCTGTCACCATACAGAATTATGAATCTTTCTTGTGATGAGAACTTTTCAGATCTACTCTCTTAGCAACTTTCAAATATACAATACAGTATTGTTAACTGTAACTGCCATGCTGCACACTACATCACCATGAATTATTAACTTTATAACTAGAAGTTGGTAGCTTTTGACTTGCTACACCCATTTTGCCCACCCCCAAACCCCCATCTCTGGCAAACACCAATCTGTTTCCTGTATCTATGAGACAGGGCAGCTTTACACATGGGATGAGAAAAGTCTCCAATGTGTGGCCATAGATACTCCCGAGTCTCCCATTGTGACCAAGAAAATGATATTTGTGAAAAAGAAGAAATACGTGTGTAGTTACTGTGAAAGAAATACAGAAATAAACAAAACTTTCTCTTTTTGATGAGTACTAAAGCTAAATTGCAATCAAACGACTATTAGTGTGCTTCATACATGTATTTGGGTTAATAGGACAATGTAAAGAAAATTTTTAAAAATTACCAAAATCTGGGCAAAACAATCTTATCAAGGCTGAACTAAAAGAAAATGCCATCTAAATGTGCAGAGCAGTGATTTGTTGATGGTCAAAATTATCTGTAAAGCCGAAGCTGAAAGGTAGCCATGTTTAAATACACTCCTTGGTGATTCTGTAACTGATAACTCCTAGATGACGTATGTGAAAAGTGAACCTTCAACAGATATTAGTTCAAATTTAGAAATTATATGTTGAGAGCAATGTAATAGAAATTCTAATATAAATCTGACAAGTGGGAATTTTGTGTTTTATATCAGCTGGTTATTTAGAAATGATTTTGCAGAATTTCTCTCCTTCAGATGCAGTTACTGAGTAGTTATTTGGAAGCATAATTGAATTTGAGCCTCATCCAAATAGTCAAAAAGGCTCTTGCAGGGAATCAGAATCCCAGGAGTAACATGAGAATACAAGCTTATAAATGAGAACAGTGCCTCCAGAATTATTTTGAGCACTGTTATGTCTTCTAGTGCATTTTACAAGTACCTATAGGCCAGTCTTCTCATGAGAGATAGCTAAAAAACTCTAAAAATCTGGGGCGATCTCCTTGAGGGTGACCACTATTTGCATAAAATGTCTATACCCAGGACTTCTGTATTCATTTTTTCATTCTGACCAATACATGTGATTTGCTAGACTGAACTGATAATTTGAGAAGCACCACGGTATCCATTGTGGTGGGCACAGTAGCTCTCCTTCCTGCCATCCAGACCAGTTATAAATAAACTCTAAATATACCTGCTTTTTCTCTTTAAACTGCTGTACATTTGTCATCACTGAATTAAGTTCTGTGATTTTGCTAAAATGAAGAACACTCTTTCAATGCATTTTTTATAGGGTGGATGTACTTAGTTCCAAGGCTGGACTAGAGCATAAGAATTATTTAATAAAGTAGTTATTAAACATTAGGGAGTCTAGACCCCTGTTCTTCACCAGGTTTCATGGGCATAAAACCCCCCTTTGAACCTTGAATTAAAGTTACACATGTATACAAGGTACACAAGTTATACCTTGGCTGATATATGTGGTGTCTGAGGTCAAAGTTCAACAAGTTGTTTAGAATATACTTCTCATTAATCTCAGCCTTAGGAGTTTAACCCTGAAAACTTGATTTCAAAATTGACACCCTCTGTGATACCAAGTGGTCTCCAAAAGGTTAAAGACCAATTGTCTTAATCTCTAAATACACGGTTCAGAGGACCCTGTTTGCAGTGCTGTGCCTTCACAGACTTTGCAGCAAGTTTTTAACCACATTCGTTCTGTCCTTTAAGCTCTCTCATTACATAGTGGTTCCACCAGTTTTTTTTACCAATTTGAGTGTTCTGCTCTGATCACCATAGTTTCATCTTTCTTAAGTCAGTGTGAGGTGTTGGGTGGGTATTCGATAATGCAAAATCAGATGGACAGAAGTGAAAACTTCTTTCACAATCTGCATGATATACTTAAACTGTATATTTTATATTAAAACAGGTCTAAGAAAAAGAATTAACCCAGAGCAACATGCATCTTTAGTGTGAATTAATTTTTGAAGTTTCAGATCCTGCTTATTCTTTATGATAAGTTTCTGAAATTGGGTTTAGATAGATAGTATTGTGGATTTGTGGGGACCTTCTCTTCTAAGGTGCAAACTGTTCCTTGATCTTTCTTTGTTTTAGTTCATTTGTTTGTCTCTACACTTTTAAATACTATAGAAATTCTTCAGGTTTTTGAGTAAATTGTGATCACTGGGTGTACTGTATACTGAAACAGAAGAGACAAAAATAATACCAGGCTTTTCTTATTTGTTTTTCCTTCTTACCTTTTTTTTTTACTTAATTTATTTATTTTTATTGTTGTTCAAGTGCAGTTTTCTGCCTCCCCCCAACCACCCCAGCCGTGACCCCCCTCCCTCCCCTGTTTCCAACCGCCTTGTTATTGTCCATTTGTCTTTTATAATTGTTCCTGTAAACCCTTCCCCCTTTTCTCCATTATCCGCTCCCTTCTCCCCTTTGATCACTATCAGCCTGTTCTCAATTTCAATGTCTGGCTATACTCTGCTTGATTATTTGTTTTGTTGATTAGATTCCTGTTAAAGATGAGATCGTATGGTATTTGTCTTTCACTGCCTGGTTTATTTCACTTTACATAACGCTCTCCAGTTCCATCCATGCTGTCACAAAGGGTAGGAGCTCCTTCTTTCTTTCTGCTGCATAGAATTCCATTGTGTAAATGTACCATAGTTTTTTGATCCATTCATTTACTGATGGGCACTTGTGTTGCCTCTAGCACTTGGCTATTGCAAATTGTGCTGCTATGAACATTGGGATGGATATGTTCTTTTGGATTGGTTTTTCAGGGTACTTAGGATATAATCCTAACAGTGGAAATGTCAGATCAAAAGGCAGTTCAAGTTTTAGTTTTCTGAGGAAATTCCATACTGTTTTCCTTAGTGGTTTCACCAGTTTGCAATCCCAACAGTGCACTAGGGTCCCCTTTCCTCCACAATCTCTCCAACATTTGTTGTTTGTTGATTTGTTTATGATGACCATTCTGACAGGTTTGAAGTGGTATCTCATTGTGGTTTTAATTTTCATGTCTCTGATAGCTAGTGACACTGAGCATCTTCTCATCTGTCTCTAGACCTTTTGTATGTCCTCCTTGGAGAAGTGTCTGTTCAAGTCCTTTGTCCATTTTTTAATTGGGTTGCTTGTCTTCTTAGAATGGAGTTCTGTGAGTTCTTTATATACTTTGGAGATCAAACGGGATCTCATCAAAATAAAAAGCTTCTGCATGGTTAAAGAAAACAGCATTAAAATGAAAAGAGAACCAACCATATGGGAAAACATATTTGCCAATGATATGTCAGAGAAGGGTTTGATCTCCAAAGTATATAAAGAATTCTGTCTTATCTTTAAAAAAAACCCTCATATGCTTTTGAGGAATTGAGGATGCTTAACTCTATGAGACAGCAGACAATACTTGTTCAATCAATGTTGAGTTGATTAATTTGTGTGGGCTGGAACAAAAAGGACAGAATTTCCAAATAGCTTGAATTTGGTCCTGGTAGTCTTTTGACCCAGAATTTTAATCTATTTTAAACTATTTCATTTGAATTGGACTTCAAGTAATTTTTAATAGTGAGAATGAAGATAAAACAGCAGAAGTGATCAATTTACATGTTAAAATATATTTTTAAGAAGATCCTGATGAAAATGTTTCACCATGTAATTGAAATGTGGTATCTTCTAGCAAATGAAAGCAACAACTTCATTAAAATGTTTGAACTTTTCTATTAAACAACTCTTGTTTAAAATACTGTACATGCTTAATCTAAGGAAATATGCTGACTTGGATATTGTGAACTAAAAAATACATGATAGTCATCTAATTTCCATTGCAAATTCCAATCTTCATGGAATTAAGAGGCAGAGATTATTTGGATGCAGGAGGACTCCCCCCTTGAGTACTTTCTTTCTTTAGTTGTGTAATTAGGTTGCTCCAATGCCAAATAGTTACCCTCAGGGGTGCAGATCATAGGTCTGCATCAGCAATGGACGGGGCAGCACATCTTCGCATCAGCAAATGAGGAAAAAAATGAGTAAGAGCTCTATGTTCAGGAGGCTGGAGGTAAGCCAATGGCCACAAACATTTTATAAACTAGATAAATCCCACCTGCATTGGCATAGACTAAATTATTTTACCTATAGAAGCTTATGGCTGGGAGGGATTGAGGAAAGAAAATAATCAGCTATCAACCATGGATTTCATTAGCCAGGTGTTACAGTAAGTTCATTACACACAGACTGTCACCTAATTTTCATAAGCGTTTATGAGATAGGCACTGCTGTCATTCTGGTCTTACAGCTGAAGAAACAAAGATTTTGAAGGGCAAATTCCTCGAGGTTATTAGTGAAGTCAGCAGTTGAATTAAAGTTGAACAACACAGTATATTCTGCTAATGATTTTGATATATCGTCATTTTAGGGAACCACATTTCAGAACTTTAATAAATCTTTTAAGATTCCACAGGTCACTGGCTAGATAGGTCTTGCATCCTAGTTAAGTGGAAGTAAAATCAGAGATTTCTGAGAAGTGTTTTTTTAAGATGGTCAGATAATATTTAAATGGATCAGAGTCAGTCTGGAGTTTCCTCCAGTCTGTGTATCTGGACAAGCATCCTGCTCCTCAACAATCAATTCCTTTGATGGAAATGCTTACAAAATGCCCTTATTACAAAGACTCTGTAGCTGTGCCAACGTTGCTTAATGCACCTGTGCTACCTGTAGGTGGTACCCTCTGCCTTCAAGAAAGGTCACAATGTAGGTGAAACCTGAAAAACAAAATGAAGCAAAACAAAAAATAAAAAAGCTGAAACCAAACTCATAGAAAAAGAAATCAGATATGTAGTTGCCAGAGCTGGAATTTGGGGGTATTAGATGTGGGTGGTGAAAATGTATAAACTTTCAATTATAAAAAGTAATTAGTGGAATGTAATATATAGCATGGTGAATATAATTAGTAATACTGTATTGCATTTTTACAAGTTTGCTAGAGTATAGATCTGAAAAGTTCTGATCACAGGGATGAAAAAAATGTTTTTAATTATGTAAGGTGATGTTTACTAAATTAATTGAGGTAATCATTTCATAATATACACATTACCAAATCATATGCTGTGCACCTTAAATTTATACAATAATGTATGGCAATCATATCTCAGTACAAATTGAAAGAAAAAAAGAAAGGTCACACCAGATCATGAGCAAAAAGTATAAAATTTAAAGTATAAAATTTAAAGCCACCACTGACCACATTTCAATCTTTGGTCTTTTCTTGTTTCACTTAATCTCTGAAGAAGATTCCCTTCTTTTTCTTTTAACAAAATAAGATACTAACAAGAAGAAAGCTATTTGGGATAAGGCTTTGCAGTTGGCACAAAGAATATCTTTAAAATATTCTTAATAGCTTTCGATCCTTATACTAGCCATTTGAGGTAATTTTATCTCAACTACCTTTGGATGAGTGAAGAAACACCGTGACTACTGAAGTCCCCTCACTCCTGTAGTGACAGAGGCAGAATTTGAACTCAAGCCTCTGACACAAAATCCAGTTTGCTTACCACACATCTGGGTAGGATGACTGCAGAGTCTGTTATGCCTGGGACAATCATCGTCCCTGCCTGTTGCCTTGCATAGTTATTTTAGTGACCTTTTTCATTTTCAAAGTGTCCAAGTTTGAATGAATAAAGTCACATTGGTGACACTAATGAAGTTAGCCATAAATTTCTCTCCACTAGGGGTATCAAATTATAAGTCCTTAATGGTAGGTAGAAAATAGATGGGGGCAGGGGTTAAGAATAATATAGGAAATGGAGAAGCTAAAGAACCCATATGTAGGACCCCCTGACATGAACTAAAGGGGGAGAAAGTGGGTGGGATGTGGTGTGCCAGATGGAGGGGAATAAAAGTGGCAAAATGGGACAGCTTTAATAGCATAGTCAATAGAATATATTAAAAAAAGAAAAAATTATAAGCCCTTATCTCTAGTTTGGTGAAATTTTTCTTTCTGTAAAGAAATCTCAGACATTGCAAATGAGTGAGGGATGCTATGTTTTGTCTTGTCTTGTTTTCTGAAGGAGTATTTCCATGACTTCTGAGGCTGGAGCTAGAGAAACCAGCATCTTTGCACTTTCTGAATTCCTCCCTGGCCCTGAAGCTGCTTTGTACTGCTGTGATATGAGTGTACTTGTGCTACTTCAATTAGTCAGGGTTCTGGCTGTTTAAGAAACAAAACCTTCCTTCAAACATGTTCAAACCAACAAAGGATAGAATTCTTCACACAACTGGGAGATTCAAGGGAAGCAACTTCGGACACAGAGCTTCAGTCTCTTTCTGTCACTCTGTCTCTCTTTCTCTGTCTTTTGCCTATGCTGTTCCCGATATGACCTTCATTTCTCAGAAAAGACCCTTCATTGTGGGGATAAAGAAAATCACCAGCAACTCCAGCAATGCATTTTACCTTCGACACCAGTTAAAAATTAGAGGCTGATTCTCATTGGACTGACTTGAGTTATATGCTTATTCCTAAATGAATCACTATAGTTAAAGGTGTAGAATGTTCTAGTTAGATACATGTGGCATCATGTGACCATCCCTGAAGCTCAATGGCAGGAATTGTCACAGCCTAGGAACATAGAGGCCACAGAGGAGTGCTTCCCTCAAAGATGGTAAGAATAAAGAATGGACAATGACTGGTGGACAAAACAAAAGCATAAAACAAATCAAACACAAGCTGTTTGCTATTTTGCTGCATTGCTTAATTGAAAAAAGACATGAAATGAATGAGGTGGAGTTGGTAACTCAAGGGTGTTATTTTTCTACGACACCCCTCTACTGTCCCTCTACTGTCAGCTCTACTCATGATGGAAAACCCAGTTCCCAGTGCTTCCTCTGGTTTACGGAATACTGTACTAACTACTTCAGGCCTTTTGTTCTAAAGATCAAGTTTGTGCATGTGGATTAGTCTCCTATTGCTGCTGAAACAAATGATCACAAATTTAGTAGCTTTAAATAACACAAATTTATTTTACAGTTCAGAAAGGCAGAAATGCCAAGTTGTTGGGAACTTCCCTGCCTAGTTTCAGAAGCTGTAACCCCCGTCTAGGCTAAGGCTGAGGGAAAGACCTTGGAACCGTAAGTCAGCAAGGAAACAAAAGCTTATCTCCCTGACAGGAGGACTGCTTCTGCTCCTTTTACTTCAACCTGCCTGGTCCCCAATGCTTGGTCAGTTAGCCAATGACAGGTAAGATTCCCCAAGGGGGGAATGACCTAAGACAGGTACGATCACATGGGAGGCCCCCAAGGAAGGACTTTGGGGGCTACGGCAAAGGGGGGTGATGGACTCTCGCCCCTCAGCTTTGACAAAGCCTGAGTGCTCATTGTCTGCAAGAAAATCTCCTTATCTCTTGGCTGCCTTGCTCCACCTAAGCCTGAAACAGTGACAGGGTGGTGCTGCCTGTGCTGAAAAGGGTGGGTTCCCTGGGTGATCAGGCCTAAGAAAGAATATGTAAAATCCTGTGAAACCTGCTTTGTTTAGAATGCTCTCAATTGAATGAGAAAGGTCCAAGGAGGAAGTAAGTTTGTTCCTTAAAGTCTTTTACAGCTCTTTGACCCTGACTCAAAATAAGCCTTCTGACTTCCTTATTGTCTATTGTTTGATCTATTTTTCCTGTCAATGAATAATGAGCTTTACCTGAATTCTTATGCAAACAAACCCAATAAAAGCCTGCTCCGGCGGGGGGAACAGGGCGCTCTCCCCTACGGTGATCTCCCCTAGGGAGGGTGGCCCGGTGTTCCCCACTAGAGGGAGTCGCCGTTCCATTCCTACTTCCCCACAAGACTCCGTTGTCTCTGTGTCTGTTTTTCTCGTGTGAACGAACCATCTGCAGCGTCCCGTGGCCACTGCCGGTCGGTGGCCACATCACAAAGTTAGTTTTATGGGGCTTCAGTCAAGTGTCAGCCAGGCTAGACTACTTCTGAAGCTGTTTCCTTGCCTTCTCCAGCTTCTGGAGCATGCCTGCCTTTCATTACTCACTGCCTCTTTCTTCATCTTCAAAATATTATTCCAACCTCTGCTTCTATCCTTGCCTCTCTTCTGACTTTCACCCACTTACTTTCCTTTTCTAAGTATCCTTGTGATTACTTTGGGGCTCTGGATTACCTAGATAATTCAGGAAATTCTCCCCCTTTCAGGATCCTTAACCTGATCACATGTCCTAAGTCCTTTTTGCCACCCAGGTAAGGTAACTGATTCATAGGTACAATGGATTAATTTGTGGATATCTTTAGCGGGGAGCCATTGTTCTATCTGCCACATATACTTCTCTGATTTTGAGCAGCTTTGGCCTTTCACTTCTGGATCTAAGCACCAAAGCTTTGGTAAACAAACACTCTGCTTTTTAGTTAGGTAGGCCAACTCTATCAAGTGTGGACACAAGCAATGGAGGGTAAGTGCTACCCGAAAACTTAAACATCATGACTTTCTCCTGTAGCTTTAAGCTTTATGCCTCACCCTGTGCCCTGCCCCACCCACTAGGTCCTGCCACCTTGCATCAGTCGTGGTAAGCAGTAAATATAGGTTGAGCTGAAGGATGTCTTAGAGTCTTGAATGTACTGTCAATGCAAAAGAGTTTGAGAATTCCTTTTCCTACAGCCACTGTTAGATTTGAAGGAAACACAGGATAGCACCAAGATTCCTGTTGTTTACTTGAGTGCTAAGGAAATTCATAGCACAGCTTGTGGTAGATGAATGACGTATAGTCCTATAATGACATACAACTCATTATTCGATATATATATTCATATATAACAGACACTGGTTGAGTTCCTCTGACATGCTAGCCACTAGATTATTTACTGCATTGTACTTTACCCCTGGTTCCACAGTAGAGTTTTCCTTTGTCTTGGCTGAGACACCTGTAGAGAGAACACCAGTTAATATATGGCAGGTGTTCTTAATCATTAAGTGGACAATGAAATCACTCAAGGAGCTTTACCAACATGCATATGTTCACAGACTCATAAGGTGTGACGTAGGACTTGAAGAATATGTACTTTAAAAATTCTTCTAGGGGCTCTGGCTGAGTGGCTCTATTGATTGGAGTGTCATCCCCTACACCAAAAAGCTGTGGGTTCAACTCCTACTCAGGGCACATATCTAAGCTGTGAGTTCCATTCCTGGTTGGGACGTGTGTGAGAGACAACTGATTGATATTTCTCTCTCTCCCCTTTGCTCTCTTTCTAAAATCAACAAACACATCCTTAGCAGAGGATTAAAAAAATAATAATAAAAATAAAATTTCTTCTCAGGTCTTTGACACATACAACCCTGATTATAAGAGAACGTTTTATCTCCAAGGACCTTTGGTCCTTTCCCAATCCCGCAGTCCATCACTGTGAGCATAAGAAAAATAAAGAGCTACTTCAGTAATGATGCTACCAGAGGCTAGGATGCTCTCAGTTATTTCAGTTTTGGTGGGGTATGGAGGGACTCTTCAGCATTTATGAATCTTCACTTTGTTGGGTTGGAATACTCAGGAATGTGCAAATGGAGGAGTAGCTAACACTTTTTCTTATAATGAAATAAATCCATAGAGCTTATTTCTGTTGCAGTTTCCATTGATGCAATATATTTCTTAGTTGCTTTTATGATTATGGGTATTTGTATGTCAGGTAGATAATCATTGTGAAAAGTTATCAAGATACACCTATTGGCCAGGGATGTCACCATAACCTTTCATTAACATTGAAATAGTCTCCTCCTCTACCTTTTTCTTTCCTTTTCTTTTTGTTTAAAAGTAAAAGAAACCAGAGACATGTTTAGGCAAAAAGGGAATTTATTGAGTCATGTAACTTGTGAAGATAGGATAGAACTGGTACAGTCTATAAGCACCATCAAATTTAGGATTCAAAAATGCTCCCTTGTTCTTTCCCTCTCTCTCTCTCTCCTCACTATTTGTAAGCCTCTGAGTACTAAAGAATTTGGCCTTGCCAGAGTGAAGGTCTGCCCTTTCCTTTAGTTTCAGGGAAGTAATATCTGTGTTCTTGGAAGGTCATGCCTGGTCGGAATATCTTTGTTTGTCTGGGGGCCTTGGATGGTGTGGGTGGTCTTAACAATGTGATTTAAGGTTGAGGCTGGCCACATCCACATATTTTAGGGAGGTTACTGGCCATGCCAAGACAATCGACAATGTGAATTAGAGTAAGGGTGCTTTAGGTAATGAGACATCAGTTTATCTGGAGACTAAAATCAGCTGTGAGCCCAATCAGTCATGTTGAAGCTGAGGTCAATTTCCCTGGCTGGCGGTACTCCATGCATATTGCCACAAATTAATGCCGGGAGAGTAATTCATCCTGACTCCATGGAGAGAGGATAACAGGAATCCTACATTTGTAACCTTTGTGTACTTGTCCTTATGCACTTCCACCCTTGGCTAATGTTAAGATGCATCCTTTTTCTATAATAAATTATACCTGTGAGAACAATAGCTATCAGCAAGTTCTATGAGTCCTCAAACATGAGGGTGTTTGGGGAAACCTCTAGAAGTTGCGGTTGGTGTGAGAAATGAGGGTAGTCTTGTGGAGGACTTTGTGCTCTCTAACTTGGGGCAGCTGGCCAACTCTGCGATCCTTAAGCTCTTTCCAGCCTTTAACTCCTCTGATTCAGATGGGTTATTCTTATATGAAGCATATGAAAGAAAGGAAATGGATGCAGGCAGGTTCAGGCTTACTACAGTTAGGTAGTATCAGAACAAAGAGAAAAATATCTTTCTCTAATTCAGTATATAAAAATATGGAGTAAGTGGTCTGAATGGCTTTGCTTAAGACATCAGTCCAAATATTGGAATAATGACCATGGCTACTGTGTATGATAATATGATTAGAAGTCCCAACAGAATGGCATGGATATGGGTGGTAGGGGAGGAGCAATTCCCCAAATAAATGAGTGAGTATGTATGTGTGTTGGGGGATGCAGGGGTGGAGTTTGGGAATGGTTTTGAAGTTGTTTGGCTAGAAAAAGGAGACTGGGTGGAATAGAATAGACTGTGTCATTTTTACATTTCCTGAGTGCTGAAGCTCAAATAAAGTATCAATTCTCTCAGCAGCCTCCCCACTCAAAGTTAGGTGTCCACTAATTATGAACACATACACACTTAGTGACAACAGAATATAGTAGCTTAATGCTTTATTTAGTCATATTAAAAGTATATCTATCTCAGGGGGTTATTTTTATTGCAGTTTTTAATCTCCCACCAGCATAATACCAAGATATTGTTTCTTTATGGTGGTGAAAATTATGGTGTAATTCGATGATTGTGCAACAGAAATGGAAAACCACAGGGGACTAGAAGTGTTCTCTTCTTCCCACTCTCTTTTTCTTCTTTCTCTTCTTCCTCTTCTGAATCATTTTATTCCATCCTTTTTAATAAGTATTAAGGCATTAAAAATTTCATGATCAATCAA